>BSBK01002898.1:237500-417500 GCA_027943335.1 Chamaecyparis obtusa
TAACCATTACTTTACTATCATGGAGAAGTTCAAATTCAATAAATCACAAAAGGGATCGAACCCAACAAGAAAAATAATATCAAGTCTTAATGAAGTTTGAAAGGAATTCACAAGTGGTAAATTCACCTAGAGACCAAAACTCAAAAAACCAATACTAAAAAAAAGTACCAGAGATGGGACCAATCACAAGAAACTAAACAAAGGGAAAATTAATCCCCTTTCAATATTCATTTAGCTCCTAGAGCTTGTCTAGAAAAGAAGTCCTCTTGGGAAGACAAATAGTAGAAACAACATTTGCAGATGTCCCTTATTTTCCAAGAGCATAGCGGCCTATAAAATTTACTCCCTCTTCATTCACTTGCACCTTCTCTATTCTAGCTCTTCCTCTAGAGTGGAGAAGCAATATATCATCTTCTACATTATTTGTTTTCTAAAAGATACCCAATCATGTGACATTTTGATGCAGGAGCATCCTAGGTGTAAGGGCAATTTTGCATCACCCAAAAATATTTTTGGTTTCTTTTCATTAAGGGCTATCTTGTGCAAAGCTTCTATTTTTGGAATTTTACTATTTTTAGTAAAAAAAATTATTTGAGCTCAGAATGGTCTATTTTCTTCCCTTGTGGTTCACTTTGGTCATATCAGCCTGCTAGTAAAGTTTCATTGCCAGATCAAGTCTAGTTTTGAAGATATTAAATTTTTTTGGTATTGGAACCAAGGTACAAAAACCTTGAACTCAGTTTTGAAGGCTTTAGAGGCTCCAAATGGGGTCAAAAATTTAGTTGACTAAACCTTGTGCAAGTCAAGCATTAGAGAGCAATTTTATCCCTTTTTGAAATGGGTTCATAATAGCAAATCAGGTCAACGGGTGATGACTTATGCTCTCTCGAAGTTGCACTACTTGAAATGGAAGAAAAATGGATTTCCTTCAAAATTTATTTTGAGTTTAAAAATTTGTTTTGAGATGACTCTAATGTAATAAAATGAAAAATAAAATAATTCTAGGTTGGTTAGCCTTAAGGGCTAAAATTTCTAGAACCTTCTTGGGCTGTAGAAAATTGGCTATATAAGGAAGGCTCGGAGTGTTGTCTAGGCAATTTGGGGTAGTTATTCAAGGTTTTGTCCTATATAATATTATAAGGAAAATGCCCATGTGGTATTTTAATTCTAAAATTTGTATTTCCACACTTGTGGATATAATAAGAAGCCCATTTTCTACTCTTGCCAATTGTTATTATTTCTTTGTTTTTGAATTAAGCAACAACAAGATGCTGCTCACCCGAGGTACAATAAAAAGATAAGTAAAGAAGTATTAATAGAAGATTAATTCAACCTAGAAAGTGACAACATAGCAGATAAACCATCTACCTCTATCAAAAACCAAAATAAAAAAACTAAACCAGCACAACCACTTAGTTTCAAAAACCCACAAGATAGTATCAAGTTTAACCAGCATAAAAAGTAAACTATGCCACATAGGGATAATGACCATAATTAAAGTTTTAAACTTAAAATTGTAACCAAAAAAGCTAGCGCAATAATTGGGCTTGATGTCAGCAATACCACCATTTGCAGTACCACCTCGATCTAGTAGTAGAATCATTTTCCATCCCATAAGCACTTGGAAAGCAACAGGTCAGCCCACTCTTCATTTAGGAATTTGAAGAGCTCACGATTTCCATCCATGGACTCCTTCCCATATGAGGCCTTCTCGTTTAATAGATAGAGGGTTGTTGATGAAGCATGCATAACCTTGAGGGAAAACTTAATAACATCAGACGGTCTCCTATTGGTGTTTTCCAACTCATGACTAAGTTTGGCCACTGTATTCGCTAGGTAGGAAATCAGGTTCTTGATTCTTCCCACCAAGCCGCCTCCCTTAACAACTTTGGTACTTTTAGTCATGGTGTCTTTTTTAGCATTGGGATCATTTTCCTGCAGTTGGAGCTCTAAATTTTGGGCAAAATTTGGAGTCCTATATAGTGATAAAACCCTAAAAAGTGGCCTCTTAAAATTCATGCCCAATAATTAATGGTGGAGTACATGAAATGGGATGATAAAATTATATTAATTTTTAATTAAAAGGTTGAGAGATTAAGGAAGGAAGCTCTGTGACAAGAAAAATCAAAATTTTGTGATCAAAGAATTCAGAAAATGTTAGAATTTCAACCTTCTGCAAATATGATGCCGGCAGAGGCTGAATATGGTCAAATTTTAAAAATCTAAAAAAGACCCAATTCGGGAAATCAAATTTCCTATTTCTAGTAAAAATCGTAGCTTTCCACGAGGAGTTTTGGCTTTTTGACCAAACCCAAATCCAAAAGTTAGGTAGTTATTTTCTACATCTACAATTTGCCATTTTTTGTTTCTTGCTCTCTAGCATCCTGATGATGGATCATGTAGTATGATCCAAAACGTTGATGGTAAAAAGAAAAAAAAAACTGTACACAATCAAATCCAGAAACTGATTTGGGATTATACATGGATTGTGGAAATCTAATAGATTTAGTTATTTTCTAGTTAGTTTATTATTTTTTCAAAATGATTTTTAATAAGGTTGTGTCTTTTCACCCTAAAGAGGTGTGAAAGTCACTCAAACACACATATATACATAATGTAAACTGTAAAGAGAATACAATACAAGAAGATTTTTGATGCAGACGACATCAATGTATACTTACAAATCTGCATATACTTCCTTTTGTCTGCAAACCTTTCATTATCTTCTTTTGAAAAGACCGAATTAGAAACTAGTATTCCACAAGAATATTGAGTATATAATAATAACCACCTTTATATCAAAACTCCACAATCATCATTGTCCTAAAATAAACATAATAATCTTCTGCAATGATATATTTCCTATGGCTGCCTCAAACACAATGGTTTCTTCATAGGTACAAGCAATAAATTTCCATCTTGATAACCATTTGAAGAATTGAAATGGGTAAATCAATAATATCAGTTACATGAATAACCAAGCCTTCATCTTTCCTTCTTAAGAATCCAATATACAATATAATGTTCTTCGACTGTTGTTTATAACATCCGCCACCTTTCAAAGATGACTATCGTTCTTGAGAAACGAACCACACTTTATGAACTGTTTCAAGAGTTGATTCCAAGACGGGAAGGTGTAAAAGTTTTTTTGAACATCATTATGGAATTCGAAACAATTCTCTGTCAAACTATTTCCATTATCGTTCCACCCTTTGTCAAATATGAAGACCATTAATGTCCCTCTAATCATGATTGTTATCAAACCCGATACCATTCACTGTCATACGAATATGAACTTGGATCTTAAATCCAAATTGTGGAAACCATAAACAATGGAAATCTATAATCATATCCAAGGAACTGAAATAATGACCAGACCCGATTCATACCACTCTTATATTATTCACACTAGAGATTGAAAGCCGACTATAGAAAACACAATAAACTTAATAAAATACACTTCATTTATAATTCAAGGCCATTACAATATTCATGGCTCTCTGGTCGGAGACCAGAGAGCCCATACTTTTCTAAACATCTACAACAATATGCTGAAACCTATTTGTCGACTCCATCTTTGATTATCTATCTATATCTTCATTCAATTACATTGCCATCTTTATAGATGGTTTCAAGACGGTTACAAATCGTTCACCTTCTTTTGACCCTTTGTAATCCTATTCAAACTTTTGTTACACACTGCATATAATTTCTTTTGTACCCATTACATTGTAGAATAATAAATGAACCGCTAGTAAATATGTTTTAGTGAAATTGTAAAATGACTTAGATATATTAAATTCGAAGGTGGAGGTGGTGCTCCTACACCATACTCGCAAGCTTAAAAATTTTCCATGTCCCATGGAAATGCATTCTTGAAACTTCTGCAGAATCTTCGCCTCATCATCTATATCACTGGACCGATGCCTCCGCTACTTCGTCTCTTCATGTAAGAATCCTCTGATACTCCAATAGACTTTTCAACTCTGCAACACACTTGGTGGAAAATGGGCACTCCAAGGATTTGACAAAGGAACTGGTGTACAAGAGACAAAAAAAAATTCCTCTCTCCCTCAACAAATTTGTAACAATCACGGTGTAGATTGCCTCCCTCGGCATTCTATCTACACGCTTAGAATCCTGGTATAGATTGCCTCCTTCAGCGTTCTATCTACACGCTTAGAATCTTCTAAGCTCTGATACCAATCTGATGCAGATGGCATCGATGTATACTTACAAATCTGCATATACTTCTTTTTGTCTGCAAACCTTTCATTATCTTCTTTTGAAAAGACCGAATTAGAAACTAGCATTCCACAAGAATATTGTCAATATAATAATAACCACCTTTATATGAAAACTCCACAATCATCATTGTCCTAAAATAAACATAATAATCTTGTGTAATGATATATTTCCTATGGCCGCCTCAAACACAATGATTTCTTCATGGGTACAAGCAATAAATTTACATCTTGATAACCATTTCAAGAATTGAAACGGGAAAATCAATAATATCAGTTACATGAATAACCAAGCCTTCCTCTTTCCTTCTTAAGAATTGAATATACAATATAATGTTCTTCGACTGTTGTTTATAACATCCACCACCTTTCAAAGATGACTATCATTCTTGAGAAATGAACCACACTTTATGTACTGTTTCAAGAGTTGATTCCAATACGAGAAGGTGTAAGGGTTTTTTTTAACATCATTATGGAATTTGAAACAATTCTCTATCCAACTATTTCCATTATCGTTCCACCCTTTGTCAAATATGAAGACCATTAATGTCCCTCTAATCAGGATTGTTATGAAACCGGATACCATTCACTATCATACAAATATGAACTTGGATCTTAAAACCAAATTGTGGAAACCATAAACAATGGAAATCTGTAATCATATCCAAGGAACTGAAATAATGACCAGACCCAATTCATACCACTGATTATATTATTCATACTACAGATTGAAAGCCGACTATAGAAAACACAATAAACTTAATAAAATACACTTCATTTATAATTCAAGGCCATTACAATATTCATGGCTCTCTGGTCAGAGACCAAAGAGCCCATACTTTTCTAAACTTCTACAACAATATGATGAAACCTATTTGTCGACTCCCCCTCTGATTATCTATCTATATCTTCATTCAATTGCATTGCCATCTTTATAGATGGTTTCAAGATGATTACAAACCGTTCACCTTCTTTTGACCCTTCGTAATCCTATTCAAACTTTTTTTACACACTACATATAATTTCTTTTGTACCCATTACATTGTAGAATAATAAATGAACCGCTAGTAAATATGTTTTAGTGAAATTGTAAAATGACTTATATATATTAAATTCGAAGGTGGAGGTGGTGCTCCTGCACCATAGTCCCAAGATTTAAAATTTTCCATGTCCCATGGAAATGCATTCTTGAAACTTCAGGAGAATCTTCGCCTCATCATCTATATCACTTGACCGATGCCTCCGCTGAGCTTCATCTCTTCATCTAAGAATCCTCTGACACTCCAATACACTTTTCAACTCTACAACACACTTGGTGGAAAATGGGCACTCCAAGGATTTGACAAAGGAACCGGTGTACGAGAGACATAAAAAAAAATTCATCTCTCCCTCAACAAATTTGTAACAATCATGGTATAGATTGCCTCCCTCGGCATTGTATCTACACACTTAGAATCCTGGTATGGATTGCCTCCTTCGGCGTTCTATCTACACACTCAGAATCTTCCAAGCTCTGATACCAGTCTGATGTAGATGCCATCGATGTATACTTACAAATCTGCATATACTTCTTTTTGTTTGCAAACCTTTCATTATCTTCTTTTGAAAAGACCGAATTAGAAACTAGCATTCCACAAGAATATTGTCAATATAATAATAACCACCTTTATATCAAAACTCCACAATCATCATTGTCCTAAAATAAACATAATAATCTTCTGCAATGATATATTTCCTATGGCTGCCTCAAACACAATGGTTTCTTCATGGGTACAAGCAATAAATTTTCATCTTGATAACCATTTCAAGAATTGAAACGGGCAAATCAATAATATCAGTTACATGAATAACCAAGCCTTCCTCTTTCCTTCTTAAGAATTGAATATACAATATAATGTTCTTTGACTATTGTTTATAACATCTACCACCTTTCAAAGATGACTATCATTCTTGAGAAATGAACCCCACTTTATGTACTATTTCAAGAGTTGATTCCAATATGAGAAGGTGTAACGGTTTTTTTGAACATCATTATGGAATTTGAAACAATTCTCTGTCAAACTATTTCCATTATCGTTCCACCCTTTGTCAAATATGAAGACCATTAATGTCCCTCTAATCATGATTGTTATCAAACCCGATACCATTCATTGTCATAGAAATATGGACTTGGATCTTAAATCGAAATTGTGGAAACCATAAACAATGGAAATCTATAATCATGTCCAAGGAATTGAAATAATGACCAGACCCAATTCATACCACTATTATATTATTCATACTAGAGATTGAAAGCCGACTATAGAAAACACAATAAACTTAATAAAATACACTTCATTTATAATTCAAGGCCATTACAATATTCATGGCTCTCTGGTCGGAGACCGAAGAGCCTATACTTTTCTAAACTTCTACAACAATTTGATGAAACCTATTTGTTGACTCCCTCTCCGATTATCTATCTATATCTTCATTCAATTACATTTCCATCTTTATAGATGGTTTCAAGACGGTTACAAACCGTTCACCTTCTTTTGACCCTTCGTAATCCTATTCAAACTTTTTTTACACACTGCATATAATTTCTTTTGTACCCATTACATTGTAGAATAATAAATGAACTGTTAGTCAATATGGTTTAGTGAAATTGTAAAATGACTTAGATATATTAAATTCGAAGGTGGAGGTGGTGCTCCTGCACCATACTCCCAAGCTTTAAAATTTTCCATGTCCCATGGAAATGCATTCTTGAAACTTCTGCAGAATCTTCACCTCATCATCTATATCACTGCACCGATGCCTCTGTTGAGCTTCATCTCTTCATCTAAGAATCCTCTGACACTCCAATACACTTTTCAACTCTACAACACACTTGGTGGAAAATGGGCACTCGAAGGATTTGACAAAGGAACCGGTGTACAAGAGACATAAAAAAAAATTCATCTCTCCCTCAACAAATCTATAAAAATCATGGTGTAGATTGCCTCCCTCGACGTTCTATCTACACGCTCAGAATCCTAGTGTAGATTGCCTCCTTTGGCATTCTATCTACACGCTCAGAATCTTCTGAGCTCTGATACCAATCAAATGTAGATGGCATTGATTTATACTTACAAATTTTCATATACTTGTTTTTGTTTGCAAACCTTTCATTATATTCTTTTGAAAATACCTAATTAGAAACTAGCATTCCACAAGAATATTGTCAATATAATAATAACCACCTTTATTTCAAAACTCCACAATCATCATTGTCCTAAAATAAATGTAATAATCTTCTCCAATGATATATTTCCTATGGCCACCTCAAACACAACGGTTTCTTCATGGGTAAAAGCAATAAATTTACATCTTGATAACCATTTCAAGAATTGAAACGGGAAAATCAATAATACTAGTTACATGAATAACCAAGCCTTCATCTTTCCTTCTTAAGAATAAAAAATACAATATAATGTTCTTTGACTGTTGTTTATAACATCCGCCACCTTCTAAAGATGACTATCATTCTTCAGAAATGAAGCACACTTTATGAACTCTTTCAAGAGTTGATTCCAATACGAGAAGGTGTAACGGTGTTTTTGAACATCATTATGGAATTCAAAACAATTCTCTGTCAAACTATTTCCATTATCATTCCATCCTTTGTCAAATATGAAGGCCATTAATGTGCCTCTAATCAAGATTGTTATGAAACCCGATACCATTCACTGTCATACGAATATGAACTTGGATCTTAAAACCAAATTGTGGAAACCATAAACAATGGAAATCTGTAATCATATCCAAGGAACTAAAATAATGACCAGACCCGATTCATACCACTGTTATATTATTCATAGTAGAGATTGAAAGCCGACTATGGAAAACACAATAAACTTAATAAAATACACTTCATTTATAATTCAAGGCCATTACAATATTCATGGCTCTCTGGTCGGAGACCAGAGAGCCCATACTTTTCTAAACTTCTACAACAATATGCTGAAACCTATTTGTCGACTCTCTCTTTGATTATCTATCTATATATTCATTCAATTACATTGCCATCTTTATAGATGGTTTCAAGATGGTTACAAACCATTCACGTTCTTTTGAGACTTTGTAATCCTATTCAAACTTTTGTTACACACGACATATAATTTCTTTTGTACCGATTGTTAGCATGTGCAAAAAATTTCATGGCTCTAGCCTCTTCCCCTTGGTCTTTGCAGTTATTTTCATGGTCTCTAGCCCTAAACCCTTGGTAAAATTTAAAATCTAGCCGTTACAAGGAAAAAAGCCCTAAAAATGCCTTGGCCTTGTTCTAATTTCGTGTTACTTTTCCAGGCCACTTAAAAACCTTTTGGCACATGTGCCCTATTATTTTATCACCTCGCGGGGTCGTGTCCTTTAATTTTTCCTAAGTTTAGATCACGCAACGGTCTTTAATTTTCCTAGGTCCCTTGTGTTTAATATTTCCTAAGTCTAAGTGGCCAGCGAATTAAATATTTCCTAATGTCCTCAACTCTATATTTTCCTGGGCCCAGCTCTGACACCATCTTGATCCAACGGTTGTCACGAAAGCGCAATGATTTTGTCAGAGGCTTGCAATTTTGTGACGACCATTGATCCCTTTCCGTGATGTAGCTTTTCTAAGCGGGTGGGTCCACTGTCAGAGGGTGTTGAATTGATGGCTTTTTATTGGTCGAGGGCAGTGAGTTGGATATAACCTGTCAGGCGGGCCCACTATCTCAATCGGCTAAGATTCCAGATCGACGGTTGGCATATAAGTGCATAGAATCTTTTGAGGCTTTCAGATCTTGCTCCAGCTGTCCGATCTTCCAGGTGGTATAATGTTCTCGGTGGGTCCTAATTGCCATGTAAGCACATTTGGTGGTATTTGATTGGTCCACGAGGTAATGACTTGGTGTTTGTCAGTGGGACTTGGTTTCTAGATGCGTTAGAGGGTCCTGATGTTGTCAGTAAATCAATGGTTGGCGTAAATTCTTATGAGATGTGTCAGAGGTTTAAGATCTTGCGCCGACTGTTGATTTCATATCTTGTCAGAGGGTTGTCAGGGTAGGGAAAGATTCTTCATCTGATGGTTGTCTCATGATCTAATGGAATCTTGGAGGGCTATGCGAAGATGAGACAACCGTCGATCTTCTTGATGTGGACCTAGTAAAATTTCCTCAATCTTTTGGCAGTCCTGATAAGTGCTTGGCGGTTTCAAAAAAAATTCAAAGGATCGCTCATTCGCGCAGTTAAATAGCGATGTTCTAAAAAAGTTGGCGGTTCAGCGAATGTGTATTCATGTGATCACTAAACTATTTGGCAGATAGATAAAGTTCTTTGTGAACTGATGAAAGCCTTCAGTCACCAGTTTGCCAGATGTAGCTGGGATGAGTTAAATTCCTTTGGTCGCCAGTTCGCAGGGTTAAGTGGTCAGTTAATATTTCACTTCGCGAATAAGAAATGCCTTGTCGCGTAGTCGCTAAAAGGTAACCCAAGATATCTGGTTGGGTTAAAGACATAAAGACCATGAAAAGGGAAGATCTAACGGTCATGACTTAAAGATAGCTCAGATTTAAACGTCGACCGCCAATTTGCTGCTAGTGCTTGGAAATGACCGTTGTTTTTCAAATTCAAATTTACAGAGGGTTTCCAACGACAGAAAGGACTAATTTTAATTGCTTTTGAGGCCAAATTTGATTTGTTTGTTGGCGCCGATGGTTGTAGTGTGGTCTAGGGTGCTCTTTGATCATTTTTAGGGGTCTGTACCCTATGGTTTTGTGCTTGAGGTGTGTTTGTAGGTGGCCGATTTGACTGGTTTTCATGGCATTTCCTTGTTGTTCTGTATTGTTCTCACAGATTTTGATGATTGTAAATCTGTTTGAGATTCATTTTCTCTGGGTTGCCTATGTTTCTTCCCCTGCAATAACTTCTGATGTAATTTTTGATTGGTTGGGTGGGTGAAACCCTAACCCTAGTCATCCGTAGCTTGTTGCAACCTGTTTTGGGTTTCCAAGATGACTAAGGAGTATATATTGTAGCATTTTTTATTTTGTAACAGTTCCAAAACTTTGTTTTGGTCCCTAGTTTTTGATGGTATTATACTGAAAGAGGAGCTATATTTTGGGTCTTTTCCTATCTTTGTGTTGCTCTGATTGTATATTGATCCTGAATATGTTAATGAGAATACTATTGAGTTCCAATCTTGCATTTGTGTATGTCTTCTTATTTCAGTTCTAAGCTCATATATGTTAGTGTCACAAAGTGTATTAGCATATGGTAAACAAAGAGTATTGTGAAGTCATCTCTGAGTTCCTAACAAAGTTAGGATTAAAGTCTTTTAGGTGAGCTCAGTGAGTTTACAACCAAATAAGAATCTGATGTCCTTGTGTTTGAGGGAGAGGGGTAATAGGCAAAGCACTTATCCTAAACCCAGGAGTGTTTGATTTAAGATCTTCAGTTGATGTATGTAATTGGGTGACTCTTTGCCCTAGGTTAAGGCACTAGTCCATCCTCTAGAGGCATTTCATTGTTATCAACCACACACACAAATTCAAATGATCAAATCTTTAAATCAGTTAGTAAAGAGCATATTGGTATAATATTTAGTGATTCCTTTCAAGAAGTGAATCAAAGGTACACCCACTTGAGCATTAAGGTTCAAAGTGTAGGAGGATCTCATTGTGATCCTTGTTAATTGGCCCTGTTCCTTGTAGACTTTGGAGTGGTGATAGAGTCAAAGTTATATTAAAGTTATCCATCAGAGTATAAATCTACAAGTTGAAGATCAAAGGGAACTCCCAACACCCATTACATTGTAGAATAATAAATGAACCGCTAATAAATATGTTTTAGTGAAATTGTAAAATGACTTAGATATATTAAATTCAAAGGTGGAGGTGGTGCTCCTGCACCAATTTTCATAGAATAGAATTTGATCACAACTACAATATGAACTCTAATGTACTATTTTTTCAACATTAATAAAGATAAGTTCTCTTATTTTTTATTTGTGGTTATAAGTTATATGTTTTCAATTATTCTTTTAGATACTCTATTTAATTAGGGTGTTCTATTGTGCTCTATTCCCTGATTTTTATAATTCAAAGTTAATATATGCAACTCAAGTATGAATTGTATGGTCTGTGAACCTACCATTATTCTTATCGGTCTCTTAATTTGAATTAAACTCGATAGGATTAGTTGTGTGAATTGATTTGAATTGTGAATAAAGCGGAAGCCTGTAGGATGATAGTCTTACTTTAAAGGAGTAAGTTGCCTTAAAACTGTCTCTGATTGTACGTAGGATTGAAAGTTTTATGATTCTATAGCCCAAGTATTTAGAAGGCACTGATCTAACTATTATTTGGAAATTTTCATTTGGTTCCTACATTATGGTTTGTAGATTATATAATTATTATTTCAAAAAAATTACTTTTGAGTCCTTAGTTTAATCCACTTTAGTAAAGATTTATAGAGTAGATATTTTTAGGAGATTAGTCTCTTTCCTCAAAGGATCATTCACCATGTTTGGAGGAACTTTGTTTGTTATGTATGTAGTTGTGTGACATAGAGAATTAAATAGTTCAAACTAAAATTAGGCCTACCAGCCTTGGCTAGATTAAGCCAGAATTACAGAGGTATCTGTGTGTACCTATCAGTTCACCAAAAGTGAATCCATCATTTTTGGGCACCAACACATCCTTACCCTTATTAGCCTAGGTAGTTTGATTTTTATATTTATCCTCCTCATGGTCAGAGAAATTCTTAGCCTCTTCCCTGTTGGGAGATGCCACTGAGGCATCCTCCTGATCAAACAACTCTTTCATAGCTCTTTTTCCTTTTTCTTTCGAGATGAGAAGAACATAAAGTAGAGCTAGGATGAGGGTGTTAGAAAGTGATGTTTTGGGAGCACTAGGGATCACTTGAGGGTTTTCATTTATGCAAAAACTTATGTTGGAGTGATCACATATAGAGAGTATTTGTATTGAAGACCCAGTCATGAAAATGACTATGTACAGAATCAAGACAACAATATAATATGTTACAGTTTTGGTCAGTGAAGATACTATATGATGTATTTGTTAGGAATGTCCCAAGAGATAACTGAGGGGGGGGGGGGGTGAATCAATTATCTAAAAGTTTCAATTCTTTATCCAATTAAGTATACTTAAACATAAATCATAAACATAATGAAAGAACACTTGAACACAACACCAATATTTTGGTTACGGGGAAACTGAAGTAGGTAAAAATCCTGGTGGGAATTGTCACCCACTAATAATATGCACTAGTGTTTTATGATCCTTGTTAGAATATCCTTAACTTTGTTAGGAGTTTCTTTAAAATATATTTAGTACAGTAGACCTGGTCAAGGGGTGAAGGCATACACACTATATCTAGATCTTGGTGAACTGCTCTTTGACCTACTATCTGGATCAGTTCCAATGTATAGGATAAATTATTTACTTGGTCACATAGACCTTTTGCTGATGGCTCAACACTTCGCACACTCTATTCTGCTCTTCACAATAGACTTTGAACCACGCCTTAGCAATCACAAATGATTTCCTATCAATATCTTTCTTGTAAATGATATAATCAAGTCAGTCTATTAGAACCACCTTAAAATAATAGAGAAATAATAACATCTCAGTCGGTTCTACTAAGCACACAACACAACCTAGGACCTATATAAATTAATAACTACAAACACACACTAGACACTGTCGGCTTTACCAAATTAACTCTTACTTTCTGCTCAAGCTGAATTACATCATGCACTCTTAACCAAACATTACTAACTCTTCTCCAATCACTAATCTAAGGGCACATACCATAATGATAGGTGCAACTCTTGTACCATCGTAATCTCTGTTGGCTCTTCTGAATAAACATAGGAAACTGTAACTGGTGAATAGCAACTACATTACTTTACTTCTATTGATCCATAGACTCTGCAATCATGAATGTAACATCACTATCATGTCTTCATCACATATCCAAATGCACAAGGCTCCATGATGAATTTACAGACAATCACTCACAGAACACTACTTGTTACTCTGTAAGGAACACTGCTGACACAAGCTACTATATAACTATTTGTACTTAATATCAACCTCTACGTCCATGATATCATGATGATAACATGTTCATGCTACATACACTAAAATCTTACTGCATGAGTCTTCAACGCATGTTACTTACCATATGTTGTCATCAATGACATACATATAGTTAGCACTAGCTTGCTGGCAAATCTCCAACAATCTCCCCATTTGGCATTGATGGAAACATATGGAATGAAAAACACCACCAATCCAAATGATCAATTCTTTTATAATATTCTCCATTTCCTCATCAAAAACTCCCCCAAGGATGAATCCTCTATCTGCTACAATATTCTTCAATATTCTTCATTTCCTCAACTGAACTGTTTAAAAGACTGAATATTACTCCCCCTTTAGTACTATTTTTCATGACTAAATATTACTCCCCCCTTGACATCAATGTTAAAGGGTGCCAACCATTTAAGCACTGGTACTACTCCTGAAGTAGAGTAGTCAACCATCCATCAGTCCCTGAAGACTGATGCTCTTTCTTCTTTCTTATAAGCAGAATCAGGGAAGGGAATTACTCCCAGCTTCTCCCTGAGATACTCAAAAGTAGCCTTTGGTAAAGGCTTTGTGAATATATCTTCTAACTGTTCCTTTGAACTCACAAAATCTAATTTGACTTCTTTTTCTACCACTTTCTCTCTAAGGAAGTGATACTTAATCTCTATGTGCTTTGTCTTTGCATGCATCACAAGATTCTTTGACATATTAATAGTGCTAGTGTTATCATAGTCAATAGAAATAGGGTAATCAATCTGAATGCCAAAATCCGTTATTGTCTGATTGATCCAAACAATTATAGAGCAATTCAGGGCTGCTGCAACATACTCCAGTTCTGGTGTTGACTAAGAAATATGATTTTGTTTCTTGCTTGTCCAAGTGACAAGTCTGTCACCAAGAAACACTGCTCCACTTGATGTACTTTTTCTATCATCAACACATCTTGCCCAATCAGCATCTATATAGACATGAAGCCCAAAATTCTCTAAATTGGGATACCATAGACCATAATCTATAGTGCCCTACAAATATCTGAATATTCTTTTTACTACCATGAGGTGACTTTTTTAAGGCTCTACTGCAAATCTTCCAACAATTCCAACTGCATTGGAAATGTTTGGTCTAGTTTGAGTAAGATATATGAGTTTACCAATCATAGAATTATACAAAGTTGTATCTACTACTAGAGAATCATCTTATTTTGTAAGTTTGCATCTTGTTATCATAGGTGTACCCACTAGCTTGCAATCATCCATCTTAAATGTCTTCAAGATTTCTTTTACATACTTAGACTGGTTAATGAAAATACCTTTCTCTGTTTGTTGTACATTCAATCCCAAAAAGTATTTGATAGGTCCAATCATGCTCATCTCAAATTCACTTTGCATCTCTCTAGTAAATTTTGTACTAAGTTTTCCATTACCCCCAAATATAATGTCATCAACAAATATAGCTACAATTAGTAGTCCTTTTGATGTCTCTCTTATGAATAGATTACAATCTACTACTCCTTTCTTGAGTCCAATTTTTTTTATATATCCATCAAGTCTCTCATACCATGCTTTAGGGGCTTTCTTAAGTCCATAGAGGGATTTCTTCAATATGCATACCATATCAGGTTTATATGATAAGGTGAATCCTTTTGGCTTCACAATGTATACTTCTCCCTTTAGCTCTCTATTCAAGAATGCTGACTTAACATCCATTTGATAAACTTTGAAGTTTTTGAATGTTGCATAGGCTAGAAACAACTTAATAGCTTCTAATCTTCTTACTAGTGCAAAGGTTTCTGAATAATCAATACCTTCTGTTTGTGCATATCCCTTACATACTAACCTTTCTTTATTCCTTACTACTATACCATGTTCATTCATCTTGTTTCTAAATATACACTTTATTCCAATTACATTCTTATCACTAGGTGTTGGGACCAATTCCCAAGCATCATTCTTGATAATCTGATCTAGTTCTTCTTTCATAGCATCATGTCAATTTGAATCATTGCATACATCTTCAACACTTAAAGGTTCAATCTGAGATAGTAAACATACCACCTCATTACTTGCAGAACTCTTAGCTTTTGATCTTGTTGTGAATTTTCCACTCCGATCTCCAATGATGTCATCCTTAGAATGGTATCTAGATGTAAACTTTGGAACTTTAGGTGATATTGACTCATCTACCTTTGGAGTTTCTTCTTCACTTGTATCAAGGTAATTGAATAGCACATCAATACTATCAAACATTTCTTCAACAACTATCTCACTAGTGGAAGGTCTACGTTCCTCTTCAATCATAGGTGAATAATCATGATATCTTTCTTGAACCATAATTTTTTCATCTATCTTAACATGGGCACTTTCAATGATCTTCTTCAATCTCAAATTAAAACATCTATAAGCTTTTCTTTTAGTAGAGTAACCAAGGAAAATACCTTCATCGCTTCTAGTATCAAACTTGCCTATTGCTTTATCCATCTTGATGTAGCACTTGCTTCCAAAGATTCTAAAGTATTTCACTGTGGGAACATTACCAAACCCTAGCTCATAAGGTGTCTTGTCTACACTTGGCCTCAATTGTGCTATATTGATGGTATAGACTATTGTATTGACCGCATCTCTCCAATAGGTGTGTGAAACTTTTCCTTCACTCATGATGGTGTGTGTTGTTTCAAGAATGATCATATTCCTTCTTTCTCCAATCCCATTCTGTTGATGGGTTCTAGGTGCACTTAACTGTCTCTTTATGCCATGTTCTTCGCAGTACTCATAGAATTTGTCAGAGGTGAATTCTCCTCCTATATCTGATCTTAGACATTTTATCTTCAGTCCAGATTCATTCTCAACCTTAGCTTTGAAAATTTTGAACTTCTCAAATGATTCTAACTTATCTTTTAATAATTCAACCCACATCATTATAGAATAATCATCAACAAACAAAATGAAATACCTTTCACCATAGTATGATCTTGTTTGAGTTGGTCCACATAGGTCTGTATGAATCAAATCCAACTTGTTCTCTATTGAATTATGGTTGCTCCCAAATGAATTCATCACATGCTTTCCCATTACACATTCCCTGTAAATAGTGTCAACTGGCTTTGCTATGCTGGGTAGGTCTCTAATTGCCTTCACATTGCTTATCTTTACTATGTTATCAAAATTGATATGGCAAAGTCTTTTATGCCATAACCAACTGTCATCAACTTTAGCAACAAAACAACTTGCCTCTAAATTAAGTTGTAAAACATTACCTTTAGTCTTTGAACCTGATGAAATCATAACACCATCCTTGATGTTGATATTTCATTTGTTGTCTTTGAACTCCAGCTAATAACCTTTTTCAAGTAACTTCCCAACACTCAGAAGGTTATGTTTCAAACCATCTACATAAAGAACATCATCAGTGTTGTTCTTTCCATCCAATGGGATATCTCCTCTTCCAATGATAGGTTTAGGAGTATTATCTCCAAATCTAACCATGTTACCATTGTATTTGTCTAGATGTACAAACCTGTCTTTATCACTTGTCATGTGATGTGAATAACCACTATCTATGATCCAATTTGTCCTTATGTCTTCTTGTGAAATTAGTGCTAACTTTTATTCCTTTTTCTCATTTATATGATCCATTTAATTATTCATTTTCTCTATGAGGGTATGTGTAGGATCATGGTATGCCAAATTAGGCCCTTAAGTGGCAATGAAAATTTAAAAAAATTAGGTTTAGGAAAGTTGACGTAAAATTTGAACAAGTTATCAATCTTACATAAAAAATGTGTAGGAAGAGAATCTATAGAAAATTGAATTTAGTTTCTTTTCTACAAGCCATTTTTTAAACAAAAGAATATTCTATATGGTGAAATTGCAAATTTATGTGCAGTAGTATGAATATTTCAAGAAAAATATAAGTAGGTGTATGTCTGACCACCTTAAACACAACAAAATGATAATATTTTTTACAAGATTATAGATATAATTATTAGACTCATGTTTGGATGTGATGAATATTTGTTTATAATTTTTTTCTAAGTAAATAATTAATTATGATTTTTCTACTACAACTTTTCTAGAATATAAAAAATTTCGTGTCTGACCACCTAAAATTAGTCTAAACTTCATCAAATTGAAATTTTTTTATTTTTTTATTGTAGTAGGAAAAGCATAGAATGTGACTTATGTTTAGGATTTCAAAAATTTTATCCTATTTGAAAGCTATAGCTATTTTTCAATCAGTCTATCAATCATGACTAAAAATATAAGAAGTAGGTGTATGTCTGACCACCTTAAACGCAATAAAATGATAATATTTTTTTACTACATTCTGGATATAAGTAGTAGACTCATGTCTAGATGTGACACATATTTTATTGTAATTTTTTTCCAAGTAAATAATTAATTATGATTTTTCTTCTACAACTTTCCCAAAGTATAAAAACTCCCATGTCTGACCACCTTAACTTAGTCTAAAATTAATCAAATTGATTTTTTTTTCTTTTTGTCTTATAGTAGGTGAAGCATAGAATGTGACACATGTTTCAGATTTAAAAAATGTTATATCATTTGAAAGTTATAGATATTTTTCAATCAGTCTACCAATCAGGACATCTTTTTCACATCTCCACTTTTTGGCATACCATGATCTTGTACATAACCATGATAGAAATTAATCCAATTTCATCGTCACCTGAATCATCATTTGATACTCCATAATAACATTCCTTTGAATGCTTAGGCTTGTAGTCATTTTAAAACTTTTTAGCTCTTGTAGGACACTTAGATGCAAAGTGACCAATCTTATTGCATGAAAAACATTTAAATGGCAATTGACCTTCATATTTTCCTTTTCCTTTCTTTTCTCTTTTAGAAATCATAGAAATGAAATCATCTAATGCTTTCTCTTCATCATCATCATCAAAATTACCAGAAATCTTTTTGATTTCTTACCATGGACTGATGCTTTGAAGCCTGTTTCACTTTTAGGTTCTGTCTTCAATATTGAAATCTCAAAAGCTGAAATTTTGGTGATCAAGGTCTCTTTTTTGAAATTTGATGTAAGCTACATAGTTTCATCAAGGATATTGATCTTGTTTTCATACTCTGCTATGAGAGTAGTCATCAATTTATCCATAATGTCTTCTTCCGAGATCTCTCCACCATTGTTCCTAATTCCTACAACTGCTTCATTAATCCTTTGGTTATAAGCTCTGATGTTTTCTTCAGGTAGCATCTCTAAGGCATTATATCTTTTCTTCCATGTTTTTTTGTGCGCATTCTTTTCTTGTTTATCTCCTTCAAACATGTCTCCTAGGTTCTTCCATATCTTGTGGGTTATATCTACTTTCTTTATTTATGAAAACTCACAATCAAATAGGGCATTGATAAGGGCCTCCTTTGCTATTGCATTCTAATGAAATAATTCCTTATGATTGTTAGTAGCATCATCCTTTGGAAGATCAGCCAAAGTAGGGATCTTGACATTTTTGATAGTCACATCAAAAACTTGAAAAGCAATACATTGCAAATCTGTCACCATCTTTTTCTTTCAATCAAGATAATTCTCTCCATCAAACTTAGGACTTTCTTTTCTGAAGAATGTCATCTGATCAACCTCAAGCTGTTAAATTTTCTCTCTGAGGTACTTGGCTTTGATACAAATTGTTAGGAATAGTCCCAAGAGATAACTAAGAGGGTGGGGGCGGGGGGACGGGGGGGTGTGTGTGAATCAATTATCTACAATTTACAATTCTTTATCCAATTAAGTATACTTAAACATAAATCATAAACATAATGAAATAAAACTTGAACACAACACCAATATTTTGGTTACGGGGAAACCCAAGTAGGTAAAAGCCCCAGTCGGAATTGACACCCACTAATAATCTGCACTAGTGTTTTATGATCCTTGTTAGAAGATCCTTAACCCTGTTAGGAGTTTCTTTACAATATATTTAGTATAGTAGACCTGGTCAAGGGCTAGACATTGTTAGGAGTCTTTTACAATTAACCCTATTAGGGATGAGGACACACTATCCAAGAGCACACTTCTCAAAGGGGTGAAGGCTACAACCTTCTGAATAATAGATACACACTATATCTAGATCTTGGTGAACTACTCTTTGACTTATTATCTGGATCAGTTCCAAAATATAGCACAAATTCTTTACTTGGTCACATAGACCTTCTACTGATGGCTCAAAACTTCACACACTCTATTATGCTCTTCACAATTGAATCTAAGCCATGCCTTAGCAATCAAAAATGACTTCCTACAAATATGTTTCCTCTAAATGATATAATCAAGTCGGCCTATTAGAACCACCTTGAAATAATAGAGAAATAATAACTTCTCAGTCGGCTCTACTAAGCATGCAACACAACCTGGGACCTGTATAAATCAGTAACTACAAACATACGCTAGACACTGTCAGATTTACCAAATTAACTCATACTTTCTCCTCAATTTGAATCACATCATGTGCTCTTAGCTGAACATTACTAACTCTTCTCCAATCACTAATCTAAGGGTACATACCATAATGATAGGCACAACTCATATACCATCGTAATCTCTATTGGCTCTTCTGAATAAACACAAGAAATTGTAACTGGTGAATAGTGACTACATTACATTACTTAAATTGATCATTAGACTCTATGTTCATGAATGTAAAATATCTATCATGTCTTCATCACATATCCAAACGCGCAAGGCTACATGATAATTGTACAGACAATCACTCAAAGAACACTACCTGTTACTCTGTCAGGAACACTGCTGACACAAGCTGCTATATAACTATCTATAATTAATATCAACCTCTACGTCCATGATATCATTTTGACAACATGTTCATGCTACATATACTAAAATCTCATTGCATAAGTCTTCCACGCATGCTACTTACCATATGTTGTCATCAATGACAAACATACAATCAGCACTAGCTTGCTGGAAAATCTCCAAGAATATTATGGCTTGCAAAGTTTGTAGAAGAAATTTTGGGATATTTACAAGCTTTAGTTAAGGTCTCACGTGATTTGGTGAAGAGATCGGGAAGATATAGTGATATGAAGGTATGCAAAGATAGAGAATTGGTGAAACAGGGTGTATGAACAGTTGTGATGATTAAGGGAAGGTTAGTTGGTATGATAACATGATAAGTAAGATGGATGTTGTGTATTAATGACACTTTGGTAATATATGATTTTTGACTCTATGTTTATCATTTTTATAATTAATCGCTATGTTTTGTAATGTATGTTGACAGCCGATTGGATGGAAAAATTACTATAAGTATAGATTATTTTTGTGGAAGCAATATGAAGGTATGGATATGTGATTGGGATGATGATATGATGAATGAAAATCTAAGAGAAGAGAGAAGATATGAGACTAGTGCATGACAGAGCTATAATTGGAACTATCTAAGCATAGAAGATGCTTGTAGAGTTCATTTTTTGAAGAACACTTTTGTGATAGTATTCTGATTATAAGAGCGATAAGCTCACCACCTTTAATAGGATTTTTTTCTACCCATAGTAGGGTTTTATATTCCTCTAGCAAGGAAATGTATTATGTAATACTCAGCTCCTAACAAGGCTAGATCTCCTAAAATGGATTCAATATTTTAGTGTATAATTGTCAGTACCATCCCCATTGGGGTTTACCCTTGGCTAGGGTTTCCTTGAGAAAAAATAATGGTGTCATGAGTTATGTGTTATGTGTTTATGTTCTTTTCATTTCTGCATTAATATGGTTTATCTTCAATTGGTTGAAGTTTAAATAAAAGTGATGAAATATTGATTCACCCCCTCCCCCCCTCAGTATTACCGAATCCTAAAAATTGGTATCAGATCTTTTGGACCTTGGAGAGAAAGTCTAATAGCTTAAGGGAGATTAGAATGGATTCAAAAATTTTGGAAGAGAACTTTGAAGAAGCACTTGATGACCTAGACAAAGAAGAGGATGATAATGGAAAATTCAAATTCAAATTGAGAAGAGTAGAAGGTTTCATCAAGAAACTAAAGGAAAATCTTGAAATTTAAAGAAGTCAGAAACAATACGTTGTGGAAAAGATCAAAGAGGATTCATACAATGATACATCAAACCAAGTAAAGAAGTTGAAACAAGAAAAAGAGTAGATTAATCTTTTGATGATTAAATATATTCAATATGAAAAGGATGCAAGATAGAAATATGAAGAGTCACTAAAAGAAGCTAATGAGAAGATAGGACAAATGAAGGCTGACCTTGATCACTACAAAGATAAATGTTAGGAATTGGAGAAGTAAAATAAAATCATTAAAGGAGAACTCACACAATCCAAATTTCATATTGATAAATTACACATGAGTAGTGATAAGATTGATGAACAAAGAGAAAGACAAAAACCTAAAGTAGACATGACTGGAGTTGGATTCAATGAAGAAAAATGTTCTAAGACTAATGATGAGACACATGAATCAAAGAATGAAGAAAGAACTACTCTTGAAAGAACTAGAAATCAGACCAGACCTTTTAGAGGTAGATGCTTTGGATGCAACAAAGTTGGACACCTGAAAAGAGATTGTAAAGGTAACAGTTCTTTCAAACCTTTTTTTGGTTATTATTATAACTATTATGATTATGGACATAAGAAAGAAGAATGTAGAAAACCTTATCAGTCTAGACATAAATAAGATTACATCAAAGAAGATTCAGCAGGCAACATCACATGCCTAAAATGTAATAATTTTGGGCATAATGCAAGGTATTGTAAGCTACAAGTAAATCAGGATAGAAGGAGATCACCTACATGTTACAAATGCAACAACCTTGGAAACATAAGGAAGTTTTGTAGATACAATGGAGAAGACAATAGAAGAGGACCAAGAAGGCCACCTCATGTGGTTATAAGGAAGAATACCAGTGGTAAAAAGTTTACTGAGTACAAGGATGAGTTTGACAATCACTTCAAGAAACATAAAAAATGAAGAGGATGAGAAAGTATGGAAGATAAAAGAGTTCAATAAGGAATTGGTTCAGGGAGAGACAATAGATGCTACTATGTCTTTGCATGATTATTTCATTGAGACATCAACCTAGAAGGTTGCATGGCCTTAAGGGGAGCATTGGATGCAGATAACAAATTATATCCAACCCTTGATTATGTGGACTAAGCTCATGAGAGCTTAGGTATGGTGTGTAAAGACACTATGGATTCTATGTTTGTGATTGCAACACTTGGAGATTTATATTTTGTGTTCGTGAGATTTATGTTGACTGGACAAAATACAAAGTTGAGCTACTTGTGATTAATGCACTTACTCAACTTGTGATGGATAAAAGAGCTTGAAGCATATCATTTTCTCACCGTTTGATAATCAACAACCAAGGAGAGAAAACTTGTGAAGCATTTGAAGTCATCTAGCAGACATATTGTGTGATCGCTTTAAGAAAAATTGTTGATTTTATTGTGATAAAGGTATTTCAACTTTATTATCTTTGAGAAGTTATCGATATACCCATGATTTTTGATGTTTTGAATAGACCAAGATATAAGTTTAAGAAACATCCATTTAATTCTTGTGAGGATAATTTGGAAGGAGCATTTTCACAAACCCCTTATGACATGTTTCACATAGAGGTAATTAGGGCATACATACTTTGCAAGTATGAGATCATTAGAGATATCAATATCTATAGTGAATTAGATGGGATGATAGAAGCAAATGGATCAATGGTAGAAGAGTTTAAACACTTGAAAGACTAGTCCATTATCAAGCTAACCCTATTGAATGAGTTTCATGAAACTGAATGGTTTAAGATAATCCTAAGTAGAATCCATGACCAAATTATATGGATTGGAGAACAACTAGTTAAGATATGTGCTCAAATGATTCATGAGATAATTAGTCTAGATAATACTGGAATCCTCACAGTAGTAAAAAAGAATATCAAGAAGCAGGTGGAAATCCTAACCTATTCTAAGTGGGATAAGAGAGAAATGATAGTAAATGATATAGATATCAGCAAGATGTGAGATTGGTAGCAATGATATTAGGTTACAAGTTGTTTTATTGTACTAGACCTAACCCTTTATTAGTTGGAGTCATTATGATGGCTTATAGAATGGTTAAGGAAAACAAGAAGTATAGATTATGCAAAGTTCTAGCATAGTAGTTTTTAGAAAATGTGAAGGTTATTAAGAAAGATAAGACAAAATCATTCATGTTTGGATCACTTTTGGTTCATATGTACTTCCACATTATGCACAAATTCCTTGGCATTCACCCTAGAGCATGGAAAGATGATGTACCTACTTGTAATTAGATCTTTGAGAGCTACCAAAGATAGGAAAAGAATTTGGTAGATGCAGAGGGGTATGTGCAAGATCACGAGGGGCCAAAAAGTGGCGATGTCAGTTCAAAACTTTGACAATGTAGCTGACGACTTTTTTTTCACCCAAATTTGATAAAATGAAAAGGGTATCTTAAGGAGATTGCCATCTTTCTATCGATATAATTTCTATCAAATTTTGAATTCGGTAAGTAATTATTAGTTATTTTCTAATTGAGCTACTTCTAAAGTGTTGATTTATATACTGATTGAAAAATGACTATAACTTTCAGAAGGTATAACATTTTTGAAATCCGAAAAATGTGTCACATTCTATGCTTCTCCTAGTATAAGGAAAAAAAATAAAAAATTGAATTTTGTAAAGTTTTGAATGAGTTAAGGTGGTCAGACACGGGAGTTTTTTTATTCTAAAAATGTGGTAGCAAAAATTCATAATTAATTATTTTTTTGGAATAAAATTACAAACAGCTATGCGTCACATCTGGGCATGAGTCTACTACTTATATATAAAATCTTATAATAAAATATTATCATTTGATTATGTTTAAGGTGGTCAGACATACACCTACTTCTTATTTTTTTCCTAAAATTTTTTTATTGCTGCATTGAAATCTATACTTTTCACCAATCATACTAACTTTTTCTCAAAAAAGGCCTAGTATTTTAGAAACTGCATTCAATTTTCTATAGATTCTATTCTTACAACTTTTTGATATTAGGTTCATAGCTTGTTGAAATTTTCACGTCAAGTTGACTAACCCTGATTTGCTGATTTTTCATTGCCACTTAAGGGCATAGTTTGGCCCCTCATGATCTTGCACATACCTAGAGTTATTTCTTATAATCAAAATCCTTCAAAGGAAGATGAAGGAAAGATATAAGATACCTGAAGATATAGTGGAGAAATATAAGGACACTATCTGTTTCATGGTTGAAACTAATTTTGTGTTTTTTGAGGTAGTTGAGCCTAGTAAGAAATGGTTTTACCCTATGGGGTATGAGGTCAGCTCCAAACTTCTAAATATGCAAGTAGAGCATATATTAGCAGTATAAATAGACACTACTGAATAAAGATGGGGAACATATAGGGAAAAGTCTGAAAAGTCTAAGAAGAACAAGAAAAAGGGACAAGAAAGAGAAAGATTAACAAAATAATGGAGGACATTACTATGTAGGTAGGAATCACTAGGGAGAAATTAAAGAACATAAGGACAAAGATGATAGAAGCATCTTCAAGCATGGAAATTGATGTACCTCCCTCTTTTGAAGTAGAGAAGACATAAATTTCTATTCCTATTGTGATAGACTTATTAGTCACTCTTGATTATACTGTACAAGAGGTTGTACCTACAAGAACACCTAGAAGATCTACTAGATCTACCTAAAAAAGTAGCCCTAAGAATCAAAAGGTGGAAGTTGAGACACAAAATAAAGAAGAAAGAATGACTAAGAAGGTAGAACAAAAAGAAGAATAGAAGAATCCACAAAATCTGTGGAAGGAAGAAATATAAATATTACTAAAGAGAGTGATAAGAGATGGAAATTTGAACACCATAAATAAATATTATGAAAAGTGTGACTCTAAAAATCAAGCAATAATTGAGGATACCATTGAGTACTTATTGGTTTTTAAGAAGAACTTGTTAGAGATAAAAGGAAGTATCACTAAGGAGTTGTATAGAAAGTTGGAGATTAGAATGTAGTTAGTGTAGCATGAGGATGATAAAATAAGGAAAAAATCCATAGAAGACATGTTACCTATTGTTTCTATACAAGAAAGGGAGAGAATAATCAAATAATTGAAACCTTTGTTGATAACCAAGGTTAGATTTGTGAAAATTATGGCAAGAAAGTATGATGAAGTCATAGAAGATACTCAAAAGGAAGTGGATAAAATCCTTATGAGTGACATGACTAAAAATACTTCACCTCCCAAGGTTACCAAGCTGACACCCTTAGGAATGGGAGAAATTTCCAAGATTGCAAAAAGAAGTGAACAAGCTAGCGAAGTTAATAAGAAACTAGACTTCTTCATTTTTGGCATGCCTATATCATTAGAAACTTCACTTGATATGAGTGAACCATTTCAAGGCAATGATAGTGGAAGAAGAAGGAAAATTAGAGGAAGAACATAGGGAATAAAAACATGAAGAGAAGGAAATACAAGAAGAAGAAAGAATAGAAAAATTAGTTGAGGTAAGAGTGGAGCAAAAACAAGAACCAGACACCTCCTCTACTCTATTGTTGGAAAGTATGGCTAAACCAGTGAGCACAGATGTGGACATAATGGATGAGGATGAGCTCATAAGGCTATCCATCATGGCTTTTGCTAAGGAAAAAGAAAGGTCAATACAGAAAGGAGATAAAATACTAAAGGTGATTACTAGGGCAGTGAAGATAGAAAACAAAATACTCCCTACACCAATTGTTTTTCAAGGAAAATATAAAGAAGAAAACCTAGGCATGGCATTGGACAACTTTGATAGTCACTTTGAGTCAGTCTTGAAGACCACAGAGGATAAGGCATAAAAGAGCTTCCTAGGAAAGAAGTTGAAATAAGTTTGTTAGTCCATCTCATGGGACTTGGACATTCTTAAAGAAACTACACTTAAGGCTAAGAGTTGTGTAGCACAAGGGAGAAAGATATACAGTTAATGTATAAATCCATGTAGACATGTGAAGAATGTTGAATATATCATAGCCAAGGATAGGGCTACTCTAGATAGTTTGAAGGATAGTTGTGAAACCTCTTCACAAATTATATTGGAGATGGATAACCAAGTATCCATGATATTGGATATGATTAGTTCTCTAAATATAGAGAAAGGGAGAGTAGTGGAAATATTTTGTATTCTTAAGAGTTTAATCACTCCTAAGCTTTCAATGCTTGAAACTCACATCACAAAGATGGATAAAATAGAAGGCTCAATGTCAAGTTCCTAATCCACTAAGCTTAAGGCAACAGAGATTGCATCCTATGCACTGAATGGACTGATCCATGTCAGTGAAATTTTGATCAAGTCATGGGATGAGGAAGTGAAGACCTTGGAAGACTCCTTCCAAGACATTATTAGATTGGTGAGTAAGCATTGAATTCTTATACGCTTAAAATTTTGAAATTTTGTATATACCTTTGCCATTGATGTCAAAGGGAGAGGAAGAGAAGAGAAAAATGAGGAGAGGAGGAGAAGATGTATAAGAAGAGGAAAAGAAGAGAAAAACTCAGAAGAAGAAAAAGATGCAAATAAAAAAACTAAGAGAAAAGATAAAAAGAGAAAAGAAAAGAAAAGAAAAGAAAATAGGAGAAAATATATATAAAGAAGTAGAAGGAAGTTGGTGCTTTGACACTTAGTTATTTTTCACTAAGTGTTTCCATCAATGCCAAAGGGAGATATTGTTTGCAAGTGATGTTTTGGGAGCACTAGGGATCACTCGAGGGTTGTCATTTATGGAAACACTTATGTTGGAGTGATCACATGTAAAGAGTTTTTGTATTGAAGACCTAGTCATGAAAATGACTAATTGCTGAGTCAAGACAATAGTTTACTGGGTTATAGTTTTGGTCACTGAAGATACTATATGATGTATTATGGCTTGTGAAGTTAGTAGAACACATTTTGGGATATGTATAAGCTTTAGTTAAGGTCCCACGTGTTTTGGTGAAGATATCAAGAAGATACAGTGATATGAAGGTGTATCATCTTAAAATGGAAGCACTTCCATGTTAAGAGCATCTAGCCCTCTAAGTAAGTGCTTTAGGGTCATGATTGGCATCTTTGCATTCTCCCTTGTCTTCCACTTCTCTGCACTTGATTTCTTCATTCTAGGTGAAATTAGGGTTAAGGTCTTAAGGACTTTCCTGATTTACTCTCTTCCATGGCTCAATTTTATAGGTAGGGTTTAGAAATGAGACCTCCTAGTCCATCATCACATCATTCCGAGGATTTTATGTCTATTCCAAACATTGGATCCTATTCTGATATCAATTTCCAAGTTTTTGGCACCCCTGGAACCCCTGTTGCAGAATCTGGCTAAGTTAGGGTCTGAGGTCAAAGTCAACCTCAACCCTAACTAGGTCAGGGTCGACCTTGACCCTGACTAGGTCAGGGTCAACCTAGACCTTGACCTCGTCCTGCCAGGATTTCAAAATCTCATTTTTTGGTAATTTATCTTTTGGGATAATTATTTCCCGCCTCCAAGTTGGCTATTTCGGGCTCTGAAAGAGTAAATCCTTTAATGGTATTTAATCAAGGTATATTTTCTAAAGGTGAGGACCTAATTGGGATTTAATTCTTCAAGGTGGCCCATCTAGAGGAGTGTGCCCTAGATCACTATAAAAGGAGGCCTTCCTCTCTCATTTTCACATCAAGTTTTCATGCTCAAGCTCTCAAGCTCTCAAGGTGATCAAGCAAGCATTCATTCAAGTATTCAAGTCTTATTCTTCATCCAACTTCTCCATCGAAGATCAAGGATTTAAGCATTCAAGCTATTGAAGGGATTTGGCTCAAGCATTCAAGATCTATCATTCAAACCCTAGATCTAGCCACCGTGGTGGTGTGATCTTCGTTCAAGATCCTTTGTTCATCTTCAAGACTCATATTATTGTTTCCTCAAGGTGGATTTCAAGCATACAATCATGGAGGTTTGATGATGTTATGTTCAAGCTTTCATATTAATATATTTGATTACATTCCAAATACATTAGCATATCTATTGAATTGCATAGCTTCATTGTTAGATTCATTTCTACTACTTGCTAGCATTCTTCTATTTCAATTTCAATTTCAATATTAAGGTTGATTCCAAACTGGGTTTTGACCAAGGCAAACCCCCCAAACAAAAAACAAAACCATTTTTCTTGTAGGTATAGGTGTGGAATCTCGGATCTGAGAGAAAATTTGGATACCCTTTTCGGCAATCTTTCAGGATCTGTGAATAGAATCGAAATCGGACTTCAAATAAATAATGTGGTCTTTGACCTTTTAAAAGGTCAAAGTCGACCTATGTGAATTTGGAGAAAAGATTTATGGGTTTTGTCCTCCTCGACATTTCCAATCTAGAACAAGTGATGAAATCTTCAGAAAGTTCATACAAAAGCCAGAATTTAGCATTTTCCAGATCTGTCCTAATTCAAGGTTAGTATTTGCACTTCAATTATTTCAAATTTCAAGCTTAATCCAACTAATGGGAAGTATAGGGTTTCTCTCTCTCTTTCATATTCTCCATAGATTGATTCAATTGTGTATTAACCTCTTGGTTGAACAAATTGGATCTCTCCTTTGGGAATTTGGATTTAGGAGTGAATCTTACATTTTCCCCACATACACACACAAATAGTGGTGATTCCAAATCACTACTATTCATTTTGGTGAACCCAGCTAGCTTACTCTCTTTCTTTTTGGTGTTAGATTTACATTTTGCTCTTGCATCTATACTTCAAAAATTCACAAAAAAATCTATATATTTAATAAAATACAAAAACATATTTCTTGCATTTTTATATATCATGAAGATTGTTAAGATGTTTTGGTGCATAATCATGTTTGTTATTACTCTTCTTCTAGCATCTATTTATAATTCATATGATGTTTATGGTGGTATTATTCATTTCATAACATTGATGACCCTTCACTTTTCTCTTGCTTATGATTTTGTGAAGTTGACTGATACTAGTCTACCTACATTTAAAAATTTTCTTAGGGATTTATGTGGTAGCCTTATTCATCTTTTGGATTATGTGAAGAATTTGGTAGATGATACACCATCTCCTAATCTTCCTAATCTTCATCCTACGCTTCATCCTAATCTTCCTATTCTGATACCTAAATCTCCATCTGTTAATCCTTGCTCTTCCCATACTTATGATGGGATTCAAGCTATAGTGCAGGATGTGGATGTGCAAGATTTCTTTGATTTACCTTCTCCTCCTAATCATGATGATCTTAAAGGAAAGGGTAAAGAAACTTCTTCCAAACCTATTATCCTACCTTATACGACCTTTACTCATGAACATGATAAATAATCACCTCCTGTAGAAGCTTTGCATGATATGTACACTACTAGATATAATATGGTGAATAAACAAGGCTATAAAGGTTTAGGGTTAGGAGTTAATGAACATGGTATTAAATTTCCCATTAATATACCTCCTAAAGTGGATATGTGTGGTGTTGGAACTTCTAAATCTCAAGTCAATTTAAGTGGTGTGGATCTTCATCCTCCCCTTAACACTCATCTCTCTACATCTCTAATGGATAATCCTAACACTCATCAAGAAAATGCTAAAATAGTATATGTGGAGCTAATTAATTCTAAGAAGGAAAGATTTAGACCTATACCTATTGATGCTTTGTATAAATTTAAATGTCCTTTCCCCTATCGTAATACTCATGTTCTTGCTAATTGTAACAACTTCAAATTATATGCTAGGGATAGGGTTGCACGTAGTATTATACCTTTTTCTTGCGCCGTCTTACAATTTCTTCATAATTTTGATATAGAGGATTCCCCTCCATTAGAGCTCGAGTAAATGTTCCTCTCCTCTTGTCTCATGACTGGGGGGCAAGAGGCATCATTTTATCCAGTCTTTTAGTATCCATTAGGTATTTTTATTAAGATTTAATCGGTATTCTTTATGTTTCCTTCTTCCATAGTCTTGCATGATGTTTTTATCCATTCCTAGGAATTATATTTTCTTCTTAGAAAATCTTTTCTAGGACATGTCTTTTGTAAAAATATCCCTTGTCTTTCATCCCTTGGGGGGGTAAGGTTATTCCTTCTCTTTTTCTAAGGGAACTTCTTTCCTTAGCTTAGTGGTATTTGTTTATATTGCAGTATTATTTCATCATATTGATAGATATTTTGACTATGGATAACCTTCTTCTATGAGAAGTTGTCCTAGGTTGTCACTTCTTCTCTATGTTGCAAATTATGTTCTTTATAAACTCTCACCCTTTCTTTAGTGTTAGAGTTGTTTTCCTTCATTCCTAATATTCCTCTTGTTGTTCTTCATAGGGGGCTCAATGATTGAATCTTTGTTCCTACCTTTTGAAAGATGATATCTTATCTAAATGCACTCTCCTTTGGTAGAGGTCTTGGTGATAAGATCTCTTTCCTTGAGGATCCTTTTCCATAAGTGACATATCCTTCTCATGATTATCTATACTCTTGGATGTAGGGGTCAATATCTCTCGCTAAGGATATACTATACATTGTTGTAAGTGGGATATCTCCTTGCTTTGTGAAGTAGGTATCCTCTTCCATCTTTGTTCCTACCCTTGGGGGGAAATGATCCCTTATCCTTCTTTTGTATCTTCAAACATTCAAACATGGAGTCACAAATATAGGTTGTGAGTTTGGTAGAAGTACTTTAGCCTTGGAGGCTTGGTATGCTTTTTTATCTTATTCAAATCTATGCATTGTTATTTCATCTGGTATTCTCTTCTTTTCTAGGGATTCACCTCTTTCCTTGGTTAAGTAGTATCTATATATTATGTGATATCCAATCATACATGAAAATTATGGTGCGCATTTGTGGACCTACGTCCTTTATGCAAAATCTTATTTATTGTTTGACATTGGGTTTCCATGGTTGATACATCTCTCACCTTGGAAACTGAATGGTGTGCTATCCCTCATTAAGGGTTACTTTCTTTTCACTTCTTGCATGATATCTTTTACATTCGTTCCTTCCATGGCCTCATAGGAGCTATCACCTTCTAGGCTTGGATTGGGTGTTGTCTATGGATATTGTCTTGATGTTGAAGAAGGCTTTATCCTTGTTCTTTCTTTCCTTAACATGACAAAATAGTATGTTTTTTTTTCCATATTAAGGAGGGGGGCATATGCAGGGTCTCCCTTGTACTATAGTTATTTATTTTATGCTAAATCTTGGAAGGTAATGCACATAAGTTGCTAAATCCTGAAAAGACATGCATCCATATGCTAAATCTTCCGAAGGTAATGCACATAAGTTACTAAATCCTGAGGAGACATGCATTTTTCAAAATTTTCAATATGCTAAATCCTCTAAAGGTAACGCACATAAGTTGCTAAATCTTGAAGGGACATGCATTTCCAATTTCAAATATGCTAAATCTTGGAAGGTAACGCACATAAGTTGCTAAATCCTGAAAAGGCATGCATGTATATGCTAAATATTTCAAAGGTAATGCACATAAGTTGCTAAATCCTGAGAAGACATGCATTTCATATTCATAGTGATACAAGAAGGTGGATCTATGGATATTCTAGAAGCCTTCGGAAGACACATTACAATTGCAAGCATAGTTTATGGGTGAACCTATTGGGCTCTCCCTCTAGGGTGATTCACGGTAAGGTGGGCATCTTACCGGGTGAGGTAATCCCTTTCTCTTTTCTCTCTTTTCACTTTCATGCTAGTAGGACTAGATCATGAAGCTATTTTGTCTATAGTGTTTCTCTTGTCTTTCTTATGTAATCATTTATGCTTTTATGATAGCTTTCCAAATAAGATATTGGTGTGAGAAATATTTCTTAGCAAGGTTTCTTATGCTAATTGATTTGGGTTGTTTAGTACTAACCCTTGTTCTTTTGTATACTCTCATGTATGTATGTTGAGTTAGAATCCTTAGTCTAGGGGCTTGTGTCTTTAGCTAAGTGTTATTTTATCTCATTTTGAATCCACTAGGATCTCTTCTCTCTTCTCCTTTACCAAGAGTTTGCATCGAATCCATACTCTTGCTAAAGTGGGGGCTTAATGTATCATCTTAAAATGGAAGCACTTCCATGTTAAGAGAATTTATCACTCTGAGTAAGTGGTTTAGGGTCATGATTTGCATCTTTGCATTCTCCCTTGTCTTCCACTTCTTCTCTACACTTGATTTCTTCATTCTAGGTGAAATTAGGGTTAAGGTCTTAAGGATTTTCCTAATTTTCTCTCTTCCATGGCTCCATTTTCTAGGTAGGGTTTAGAATTGAGACCTCCTAGTCCATCATCACATCATTACAAGGATTTTTTATCTATTCTAGACATTGGGTCCTGTTTAGATATCAATTTCCAAGTTTCTGGCACCCCTGGAACCCCTATTGTAGAATCTGGCCAAGTTAGGGTCTGAGGCCAAAGTTGACCTCGACCTTGACTAGCTCAGGGTCGACCTTGACCTTGACCTCCTCCCACCAGGATTTCAAAATCTCATTTTCAAGTAATTTATCTTTCGGGATAATTATTTCCTACTTCTGGGTCGGCTGTTTCGGGCTCCAAAATAGTAAATCCTTTAATGGTATTTAACCAAGGTATATTTTCTAAAGGTGAGGACCTAATTGGGATTTAATTCTTCAAGGTGGCCCATCTAGAGGAGTGTGCCCTAGATCACTATAAAAGGAGGCCTTCCTCTCTCATTTTCACATCAAGTTTTCATGCTCAAGCTCTCAAGCTCTCAAGGTGATCAAGCAAGCATTCATTCAAGTATTCAAGTCTTCTTCTTATCCAAGTTCTACATTGAAGATCAAGGATTTAAGTATTCAAGCTATTGAAGTGATTTGGCTCAAGCATTCAAGATCTATCATTCAAACCCTAGATCTAGCCACCATGGTGGTGTGATCTTCCTTCAAGATCCTTTGTTCATCTTCAAGACTCATATTATTGTTTCCTCAAGGTGGATTTCAAGCATACAATCATGGAGGTTTGATAATGTTATGCTCAAGCTTTCATATTAATATATTTGATTACATTCCAAATACATTAGCATATCTATTGAATTTCATAGCTTCATTGTTAGATTCATTTCTACTACTTGCTATCGTTCTTCTATTTCAATTTCAATATTAAGGTTGATTCCAAACCAGGTTTTGACCAAGGCAAACCCCCCAAACAAACAACAAAACCATTTTTCTTGTAGGTACAGGTGTGGAATCTCAGATCTAAGAGCGAATTTGGATACCCTTTTCGACAATCTTTCAAGATCTACAAATAGAATCAAAATCAGACTTCAAATAAATAATGTGGTCTTTGACCTTTTAAAAGGTCAAAGTCGACCTGTGTGAATTTGGAGAAAAGATTTCTAGGTTTTATCCACCTTGACATTTCCAGTCTAGAAAAGGTGATGGAATCTTTAGAAAGTTCATACAGAAGCCAGAATTCAGCATTTTCTAGATCTTCCCTAATTCAAGATTAGTATTTGCACTTCAATTATTTCAGATTTCAAGCTTAATCCAACTAAAGAGAAGTATAGGGTTTCTCTCTCTTTCATATTCTTCATAGATTGATTCGATTGTGTATTAACTTCTTGGTTGATCAAATTAGATCTCTCCTTTGGGAGTTTGGATTTAGGAGTGAATCTTACATTTTCCCCACACACATACACAAATAGTGGAGATTCCAAATCACTACTATTTAGAAGGCATGCAAAGACAAAACATCAATGAAATAGGGCGTATGAATAGTTGTGATGATTGAGGGAAGGTTAGCTGGTATGATAACATTCTAAGTAAGATATATGTTGTATATTGCCAAAACTTTGGTAATATATGATCATCGACTCTATGTTTATCACTTGCATAAGTAATTGTTATGTTTTGTAATGTATTTTGAGGGTCGACTGTATGGCAGAATTAATATACGTATAGAGTATTTTTCTATAAGTGGTATGAAGGTATGGATATGTGATTGTGATGATTATATGATAGATGTTAATCTTAGAGAAGAGAGAAGATGGGAAAACATTGCATGAGAGCTATAATTGGAACTATCTAAGCATTGAAGATGCTTGTATAGTTAATTTTTTGAAGAACACTTTTTTGATAGTATTATGATTGTAAGAGCGGTAAGCTCACCACCTTTAATAGGGTTTTTCTCTACCCCTAACATGAATTTGTATTCCTCTAGCAAGGAAATGTACTATGTAATACTCAGCTCCTAACAAGGCTAGATCTGCTAACAAGGATTCAATATTTTACTCCATAGTTGTGGGTAACATCCCCACCAGGGGTTTTCCCTTGGCTAGGGCTTCCTGAAGAACAAATAATGGCATCATGAGTTATGTGTTATGTATTTATGTTCTTTTCATTTCTGCATTAATATGGTTTATTTGGAATTGGTTGAAGTTTAAAGAAAAGTGTTGTAATACTGATTCACCCCCCTCTTAGTATTACCTAATCCTAATAGACGGAAGGTAGCCTTCGAGCATTCTAGGTTAATGAAGATATTTTTACACTTCTTGGGGGTAGCTGAGAGTAATTTTTAGGGGTTAGATCATGTTTGGAGCAAGCTCGCGAGCCAGGAGTCAGTTGGGTCTTTGAGGATTTATGGCCGGTGGCAGTGGTGGAGAATCCCATAGTACTTGAGGACATGGGGAAGCCCTGATTGAGGTAAATCAAGGGTGATAGAGGTGGTTGGGTAGTTTGAGTGACTTCCATAGTGGGAAGAGTGTAGAGGGCATGGTGAAAGTTATACAATATGAGGATTAACCCCTAGTGAAGGTAATCTAGTTTTCTCCCCAATTAGATAGCATCATTTACATCAGTAACATTAGACTCCAGTGAGTGTAACATGTAAAACAAAAAGATATCAACAATTTGTACCTAAAATGGTTTATGAAGGGAAGATGGTAGTTATAGAAAGAACCATACCGACCCTCAAAAGTGAAGTACTTGATGATCAATTTGCACATTTTTTGCTAGAATGCGTGTAGGTCAGAAGTGTTGTAACCCCCATTCTTAGACACCAAACTCTCCTCATTTCTAAAAAATTGAACAAATTTATTGTTGCCCTAGGTTTTAGTTATTTTTTTCCATTTTCTCCCCAAAGTAGGCATTCAAGTAGCTTTGTCAATGACCTCCTTGTTCATCTCAAATGTAATCCCATTGATGGTGACCCTCCTTTCATCCCAAGACTTCCCAAACTATCATAAAATCATTTCATCATGGCCCATAAGGTTTTCCATGAAGGGAAGAATCCCTCCCTCTTTGTAGAAGTACATGACCATAGGTCAAAGGAAAAATCTTCCTTGATTTTATCTAGTTCAATCCTATACCTGTCACCACCCATTTTCACCTAGACCAGCAAAATAACCAACACCCATAATTAAGCCAAGAAGGAGTTGCACGTAGCCCAATAATTGTAGTCACCCACAAAACCACTAAAATCAGAACCAGAGTAGTCACCCAAAAAACTACTAAAACTAGAACCAGAGCACAGTCTAAAGGCAAGGGAGTTGTGAAAAATGGTGAAGTGATAGCCGTAGATTATTCTTAAGGTCTTGTCATCATGGGTGCCATAATTAGGGTATTAATTACCCTTTTTCTCATCGATCACTTTTAGATATGCCACTATGGTCAACATGTGAGAACAAAATTGTAAAACACAAAAGGCACCTTTAAAATACACCCCAAATCCATTATGATCCTCTATAATTTACACTTGCCTTAGAAGTCATTCAAAATAATAATGGCCCATAAAAGGTAAAATTATACGGCTAAACTACATCAACCCATGTTTACAATGAAGAGCCCACTGATAAAAGCCATATGGAATTTCAAAGAAAAACCAACACTAGTGGTAGATTTGTATGAGCACTAGGGCCCACCCATTGGCACCCAAATCAAGAGCCCATTTTTAAACATCATGGAGTTTGATGTTGATCTCGGTCATTTCCCACCTAAGCAGGTCATGAGTAGCCTTGGGTAGTTGATTGATAACCCAACAACACCATAACCCATCTAGCTATAGACTAGTAGCAGCCATGACATCTTTCATAGAAATACCTTCCCTATAAGTGTCCTTGATGTTGGCCATATGAAATTTTTCCATTAAACCATGTATGTCAAATATAATGCAGTTGACTTTCCATCCAACCATGGAGTTTCTTTTTAGAACCTTAGTGATAAATTTGGAGTCCCCTTCAATTTTGATGTAGGTACATTTGAGGGTGATGTAAAATTTAGACCCCAAAGGAGGGCTATACTCTCAACCTAGTTAACATTATGGTTCTGAAGGGGACCAGAAAAAGCAGCCACCAATCTACCCCTTTAATCACAAATGATATCTCCTCCCGCCTAGAACCCTCTACGGACATAACCATCAAAATTAAGTTTGAGCCATCAGGGCTCAGTTGGGGAAAAAATAATAGCCTTTCTAGCTATGATTTTGGCATTGTCATATCTAGCGAACTCCTTTCCAATTCCCCAAATCTTAGTAGTTCTATAGTCACAATCAGGGGGGGAGACTAGGACTCTTCTAGTGGGTCACCAACAAATTATCCTATAATAGTTTTAGTCCCAGGTGGAAGACCTCAGTTGTGGTGAGCTTAGTCTCCCTGAAGATCCTATTATTGTGCTCCTTCCACAAGATCTAGAAGAAGACAAGAGAGATTTGATTCCGTAAAAGATTTATCAGGGGGTGTTGGGAAGGGGAGTACTAGTCATGAAACCTATCTTGGATATTCCTATTAGAAACCCTCATGAGGTTGAGATGAGAGAGGATTTTCTACCACACCTTAGTAGAAAACTCACAATGTAACAAGATGTGATTTATTATTTCCTCCTCCTTTTTAAATAAACAACATCTGTTAGAAAGGCTAAATCCCCTCTTGACGATATTGTCAAGAGTGAGGATTTTTCCATGTAGCATAGTCCACCAAAATAAATTCACCTTAGGAAATATTTGGGACTTTTAGACCTTCTTGCAGCATGTGGTGTCATCAATTTTAGTAATCAGTAGACTGTAAGCCAATTTGACATGAAAACCTCCATGTTGCATGTGTCACCATAGAAGTCTGTTTGGACGATCCATCAGAGGAATGCAAATAGATTGTAGAAGATCACTCAGTTTGGTGATGAGATTTCCAAGGTCAGGTATATCCTACATGGTAGGGAGAAGGTCAATCCATTTACCATTAGTAATAAATTTGGAGACCAACGGACCAACTCTGATAGTAAGGATGTTTCTTAGTTGGGAGAATTGGGAGGTACCAAGAGTAATATCTGGCAGCGAAGGATCCTCCCAAAACTGGATATCCCTATCATTTCTTAACTTCCATATCACCCCTTTCTCCATAATACTTCTACATTTGAGAATGTTGTTCCAGATTTTGGATCCTCTGGGGTGACCCTATTCCATGAAGAGTTTACAAAAAAACCACCATCTAGGTAATTAGCCTCCATAATTTTGCACCAGTCAGCAGATCCCATGACCATGGTCCAGGCCACCTTGGACAACAAAGCCCTATTAAGGTTGTGAATTTTTCTTTGACTTAAACCACCTAGTGGTTTAGGTAAGAAAACCTTGTACCAACTAACTAGGGGGATATGCTTCTTTTCCTCAGATCCAAACCAAAGGAAGGTGCATTGTATTATTTCTAGCTTATCAGCCATGAAACAAAATATTTTAAAGATAGAAAGGAAATACACATGTATACCTTGAAGGGAAGCGACAAGGAGTTGGAGCTTACCTTTCCATCGCACCATCCTCTTTTGGGTTCATTCTAGTATGTTGTTCCAAAATTCATTCTTCACATCTTTAACATTTAATGGGAGCCCAAGGTAAGTGGCAGGGAGAGTATCAACATGACAGCCTAGAATCTTCAACATTTTTCCTTGTACTAAAGGACTAGTGTTGAAAAATAACATTTTTCTTTTGTGATAGTTAATGTGCTATCCCGAAGTAGTTGCATACATATCAAACATTAGTTTCTAAATCCTTTCTTCCATAACCGAAGCGGTTCCAAAGAACAAGGTGCCATCCACAAACTGTTGTAGAACTAATGGGGGAAGGGTAGTTGCTCTTGGGATTAGGAGAGATATGCTAATGAGAGGGGAGGGGTGAATCATTGCCCACAAAAACTTTTAATTCATTAACCTTTCAGATCTACAACATCAAACTGTAATAATCTTCCAAAATACCTTGCATATAATACATGTATCATTCATTCATTAACTTTAATAAAGTAACATGAAATCAACAATATCACAATCACATAACACAAGTATTTTGGTAATGCAGAAACCCTTGTTAGAAGGCAAAAATTGTGGTGGAGATGACGCCCACAAATTATTCACTACTACAGATAGAAAAGGTTTTCCTATTAGGGCTACAAGTTTTGATCACTTCTGGTGATCTTACCCTATTAGGAGTAATATTTTAGATCAGATAGATCTACCTAGTTATAGGATTTTAACAACACTAATGAACTGTGAACTCAGTTAAGAGATTTACATAAGACTGTTAGGTCTACTCTACTAAGAGATTTTATCCAAAACTCTATTACAATTGTTAGAAAGAAATAGGCAATTATCTACTAATTGACAACTAAATTGTATAATACAGATCTATAAGTACTGAATATCTTTCACCTTTACTATGATGAATCTCTACTCTAAACTACTTGGTTAGCCTTATCTGATTCTGCTTAATTTGATCTCCTCTGTATACTATTTTGCTTTGTCAACTGATAAACTTGAAGTTAGGCAAGTACTTCAAGTGCTCCTTGATACATACATCAGTCCACACCAAAAATGATGTAAACATACATTTATATAGAAATCTTCATTATGTCGCTTAATCAAAATTAGGTTACAAGTCTTAGATAAAAACCTAAGATCTACGGTGTACAAAAATAGTTTAGATCGAATATTACAAAAGATCTTTATCACATTTAATAAATATCTTGTCATTAAATATTCCTCGATCTTGGTAAAACATTTCTGATCTATTGTAATCATTTGCATAAAAGAATGTGCCATTCCTGATTACTATGCTATTTCTTGTGATCCTCGGTAAACACTATGTAGACTACTCGGTATATACTGGTGCTTGGTGTTTACTATCGCTCGGTGTTAGTGTCTACTGGTGCTCTGTAAACTATCTTATGCTCGGTGTGGAAGATTAACTGACTAGTTTGTTTTGCTTCTAGTTACTGACAAGCTCATTATAAGTAACCGACCGATATCTTTTGTAACCTTTGATACTAATGACAACCTTTACTGCTCAATAGAGATAAAAATCTCCCCCTTTGGCATTAGTATCAAAACTTGAATGTATATAGACAAAATTATCTGCATATAACTTATATCTCTTCCTTATACATATATACTTATCAAAAATTTCTATTTACTCTATAATTCTATAACTCCCCCTCGGTGCATGCTCCCGGTAATATGTAGTATACACAATAAGTACCTATTTGGCATATACATTGATTTCCCCTTTTTTATATTAATGCCAAATACAAAAATGAAACTATATACTTACATATTGTCAAAAATATGCTGATGGGTTTTCTTCATAGACTCCAAGAGGTTTTCTCATTCCTCGATCAAGTTGGTGAGATCAATGTGCTCAAGACCGACTTGTGCATGCATGTCAAAGATGTTATCCAACACATAAATTTTTGGTGTTGCAACAAGTTGTTCTGCTTTGACAATGTGTTTTTCAAAAAACTTTAGGTATGGAAGGAGTTATGTCTGTAACTTTGTATCCTGATCTGTGATCTACTCTTCTTGCTTCTTGAGATCTTCTATCAACCGTGGGAGTTCTTGAACTCTCTGAATATGATTTTAAAAATATTGTGGCTCGGTTGTAGCGGCTTGTGCACTGCTCTTTATTTCATTTTCCAAAATATTAATCTTTTCACTAATCTCAACATTGAAGGTGTCCACGGTGCATAGCTTTAGTAAGAATTGACAAATTAACTGGGTGATAGATTTGATCTCGGTTATTACCTCAGATAATTTGACCTTTTTTATTGCCACTTCTTGGCTGATTCTTTCTACCAGTTTGTCTTGAATCTTGGATTCTTCCATTTCTTCAATTCATTTTTTTGCATCAATGTCCAAGGCATTTATCTTCTCAGTAAGGATAGCAAGTTGATCTCTAATAGGATTATCTTCATCAATGTCCACTTCAGGTACTACCTGTTGTAAGATATCCCTAACATCAGTTAGTATTTCTTTGTTTTTAGCTTCTTGCTTCAAATTTTCTTGTGCATAGTTTCCCATATTTACTCAATTCCTCAGGGCTAAGGGTCCTCGGTCACACTCAAGTATTATGATAACTTCATCTAGGGTGACCAAACCTTTTCCTTTCTTTTTCTTCTTCTTATCCTGTGCAAGGTATGACTTCTTCACATTTGTGAGAATGGCCTTGTCTTCTATCTTTGGAGTATCCTTCCCCATTGACACACTCTCTTCCTTCTTCTCCTCCTTGGTAGCCTATGTACCAGTTGATTGTGTGGGAGCCTCAGCTGTGGTGTTAGATGGGTTCACCTAGGTTTCCTTAGGCTCATCTTGTGCCTTGGTTTCTATAGAAGGTGCCTCTATTTCTTCAGGCTTATTTTTCTTGGTGGTTGTGTCAGTGTCCTATTCCCCTGATGTATCTTTGTGTTGCTCAGGGTCTGAGCCATTAGGTTTCTCTAGTGAAATGATTTCTACAGCTTCAACCAGTATAGGAAGCTCACCTGGATCATCTTGAGAATGTGCTAGTACAATATTTACATCCTCATCATCTTTGTCATCAGGATCACCATTTGTGATGTCCTCGATGAGTACATCATCATCAGTTTTCTTCTTCATTTGGATCTCTACTAGATCAGGTGTATCTTGTGCAACCTTTATTTCTTCCTTTGGTTAGGTAATGTCAGTTACCTCGGTAACTGATATTCCGGAGTCCTTAGACTTCTCTACTATAATATAATTAATGTACATACCTTTTCCTTTAGAATTTTGTCTCTTTTTAGATAGATTTAAGAATGCATTTTTCTCATCTTGTTCTTTGGCTTTAATAATTGATTTCCATAGAGAATCACCAGTCTCATCTACATCAACCACGTTCTCATCCAGTATCATCATGGCTTGGTTCTTTATAGAAAATCTTTCTTGATGATTAACCATGAGTTCATTAATTTCTGCTAGTCTTAGATGTGGGGTTGTCCAAACTAGAGATCTTTCTCTCTTTCTCTTCTCAGTGTCTAGTGCATAAGCCCATTTTTTATTTATCCTATTATCTAGCTCCTTTAGTAATGATAGTGCAAACTCTAGTGGAACTCTTTTAAACTTAATCATCATTTGTATGACCGCTTCTTCAATCTTTGTTTGAACTTCATTTGACATTTTGTCAAATCGGCTAAGTTTAGGATCATCAAGGTCTCCATTCTCAATTATATCCTCAATGATTTCATCTACTGACCTTATCTTTTTGCTGACCACTTTGAATTGGTTCAAGTCATCTTCTTTTTCTTCATCCTCGAGATCTTCTTTACCTCTTATCAGTCTTCTCCTTTTCTTCAGTGCCTCAGCTAAAACCTTGGCATTTCTCTTTGTATATGTCTTTGTCGATGTAGCTGTTACCCTAATTTTCCCATGTACATGAAAATTTGGCTAAACTTGTTCCAAAATCTTTATTTTTATCTGGCCAAGCATCCCTAAAAATTTTATGAAGATGTGCCTTGTCCTCTGGCCTCTGCAAATTGTTTTACTCCCTGGTCTGTAGGTCAAAAAATTCATAAATATAGCCATTGGGGAAAATAACCCTACAAAACCTAAGCCTTCATTCTAATTCCTTGTTACTTTATCAGCCACTTAAGTTTTAAATACCCATGTGTGCTAATTTTTTCATTGACCAGTTGCTAGTTCTCCAAGATAGTCGGGGGTTACCTTTTCCTTCCAGTGATTCAGTGAATGCCTTGTTCGCATAATACCCCAATGTTTCATGGTTAAGTCCTCAGCGGTCAGCCATTTAGTGGGTGGTCTATTCTTCCTTTAGTCACATAGTCACTTAAATGTTTGGTGGTCTCAGCTTGTGGGGTCCTAGTTCAGTAAGATTGACGGTCATCGTAAGTTCGTGAAGGGTCTGTTAGAGGCCTGCGATCTTGCGACGATCATAGATTTCCTTTCCCTACACCTCTTCAAAGTCAAGTGGGTCCACTACCACATTGTCCTACATGGAGGCTTCCTATTGGTCGAGAAGTGGTGACTTGTTTGATTTTCAAAGTGGGCCCGACAAACTGTGTCCCTTTTAGATCAATGGCTGGTGTATAATCTCATGGAGTTTCTCTGACACATGAGATTATGCACCGACCGTCAATCTTGCTTTATTCTTGAGGCTCTAATGGTGGGTCCTTTCTTGCTAATGTGCTCACATTTGATTGGTCCATGTAGTGGTGACTGGTGTTGCAGTGGGTCCATTACAGGGTCCTGCCACATAGTCTGAGCTATGCATTTGTGATTGGTCAGGACTTGTGATTTGATGCCATGTCAGCATGGGCCCGATGGTTGTCAGTCAACTAAAGATCTAATAGCTAGTGCATGATCTAAAGGATTTTCTTTGACACATGAGATCATGCGCCTACCATTGATCTTACTTTATCTCTGGGCTCTGTTAGGTGGGTCCTCAATTTCTACCGTGCTCCTTCTTCATCGGTCAGTTAGATGACAGCTGGGCTCTATTGGTAGGACCATGTCAGAGTATCTATAGGGATGTTGGTAGACTAAATATCTACAGTTTTCACTTGATCGCAAGGGATCTTCCAAGCCCTTGCGATCTTGCAACAACCATCTGATGCTCTTTCTATAGATCGTGGGTCCAATTCTATCAGATGTGCTGATTTGCTCACATTTCATTGGCCACTGACTTCCACGGTGGTGTTTGACTTGTTCAAGTTAGGTTTTAAAGCTATTTTCAAGTGCATCATGGTCATTCATCTATCGGGAAGGGTTTCTCATCGACAGTTACATTTTAAAAATTGCCGCTAGCTGTTATATTTTAAAAATTCAAATGTCTCTGCAGGGTTTATGCATTCTTTCGACCATGCACGATGTTGGGTAGCTCAGGAAATAAATTCTCAAGATGGTTGTGGTTGTGAAGATGATGGAAGTGACTTTTGGCTGGTGTTGTAGGGTCCTTTGCCACATTTTAATGATAGGAGGTGCTAGAAAGAGTTGGCGCCACCTTTTCAAGTAGTACCTCTCCCAATGAAATATAATCAGATTTGGAGCCTTCATGGATTAGTGGAGTTGTAGATGGGTTGGTAGGTCAAGGTTCTTATGTTTGTAGGTGTTTTCTATCCAAAGGGATCAACACACAAAGAAAGATATGATTTGATCACTAGTGTTCTCAGTGATTTTCATTAATAGGTGATCAGTACCCTAGTGTTTGACATCATTGTTTAATCTTGTAACCCTAGTTAGGTTTTGACTCTTTCCTGCATGCAAGAGGGGGATGTATATAACGTATTTATGGAGCTTTTGAGCTCAAAATTGACTTTTTTCTGTAAAAGGAGAGGTTCACAATTGTAGAAGAAATTCATCTTTTCTTAAGGGTCATATGTGGTATCATTTCTACCCTCTGGCTTATATAGTTGTAAAGTTCCCATTGATAATAAAAAACATTACAAAGGTATTTTATGACAATCCTTCATGTCCCTATGCTTCCTTGTTTGAATTATCTCTTATTGGATTAAAGTATATGATGTTTTCAGTGATATCTTAGGGTTCCTGATCCCTCTCTCTTTCTACAAATATTGTGTGTTATTGTGGATGATTGGATGTGAATGCTTTTTTGGGTACACTTCAACCCCCTAATAGTCATGTCTCATTCCTATGCAGAGTTGTAGAAGTGAATGTTTGTTTACAGGTCATAAATTGTGTCTAAAATCCATCAGTAATGCTATTATTTGTGAAATCCTCTTTTCCCTAAATAGCCTCTCTTTGTTGCAGACCCTTCTATGAAACACTTATGCAAGCCTATTTAGTGAGTTGTGATCTCCTAAACTTAAGTTGTTCATTAATTGTATCCTCTATACTGAGATCCAAACCCTAATTTCGGTGTATCACCTAGTAGGTAGTTTGCTTTCAAGTCTTTTCCCTTTCCAAGCACTCCTTCTATCCCTTTCCCTCAAAAAGTTTTACTTTCATGTCTAGAAGAAAATTAAGGTGATTATCCAAGAGGAACTAGCCTAGAACCTAGAGGTCTCATCTTAGTTAGCATAGGTCCCACAACCTAGAGATGATTCCCATGTTAGACTAGGTTATCAAGACTATGAGAGCTTGAAACAAGGGTGCAAACTTAGTGTATAACAATAGCTTCCCACAATCTTGTGATTTTTACTATTCCTTTCTTAGGTGGAGGTGAGGTTGCAGTTGATGATCTAGTCCTTGTACCTAGTTGTACTGGTAACTATTTATTTTGTGTTTTGGTAGGAGGAACTGGTGTAGGGTCTATCTCTTTTTCAAACTTGGTTTCCTCAATGTCATAGGGCTTGTCAGCCAATAGTAACTGACCTTCGATTGTGGTTTTAACTGGTGACTCTTTAGATGTGTCAGAGACATCTCCAAATCTAGCAATAAGGTCTTTCTTCATCTTCTTTACCTTCCTAGTTATTTTACCGATGGCATGACCAGTTTTGATTCTTGTTTTGGCTTCTTCAAAGGTTCTGAACTTTTCTGTCTTCATGTCCTTTGGTAATTCTAGCAATGCCTTTATTGATTTCAAATCAAAATAATAATTCATCTCATAGCCCATAGATGCTAGCCATTTTTTCCTAGGCTCAACTGCTTGGATCATAGTATGATCGGTGTATACTAGAAAACATATGTTTGTTTCAAATTTCTCAACTAATTCCCTTGGAATTCTGCTTCTTTGATTCATTTTTGTCTTGAATTCCTTAAAATACTCATCAAAAACTTTATTCATGTCATCTCCTAATGTGTTCATCATATCGGTAACCTATACCAAGATTAGTTTGCCTATTCTCCAATTTACTTTACTGACGCTAAGGAAATGTTTTTGTAGATAGAAAAAAAACAAACTAGGAGCGAACCAAACTTACACATGTTTGACTTTTGAGTTCGGATTGTCTTCATATTCTCCTTCAATAGTGTCATCAAAACTTTAGCAAGATCAATCTGCTGATCTTTCTTCACAATTTTATACACCATGTCAACCTGCTATAGGGTACATTGTTTAATCTTCTTGATTGGTATATCTTGTACCTGATTACATGAGACACAAATTTCATTGCTGGGTCTTTGATTGTTGCAATCTTCAATGCTCTACCATCCCATGTAGCTCTAGTGTTCTTCTCAATTTCAACATAGGAAGAGTTATGGAAAGCCTTAGCATTTTCAATAGTAGGGTATCCAGAAACCCTACTTAGTATTTTCTTTGTGACCCCTATTGGTTTGTCCAACCAAAATTTCCCATCATCATATCTACTCAACACAATTCTTATCCATTTGGAATTGAACTTCTATGGAAGGAGTATGCCACATGATAAACCTAATTTCTCAATTAGGTTATATTTTGGTTTCAGTTTACCATCGGTTCCGCACAACTGCTGATATGGAACCATGGTTTCGAAGTCTCCTACTTCTCCAATTATGCAATGAATAAATGACCGTACATTTTCTATCAGTAAAACCCTAGCTGTGATGCTTGAGAAAGCACCCATTAAATTTGTTTGTAATGCAACCTTAGGGTGTTGTTTTTACTTCACCTCATTGAAGTTTTCTCTAACTATTAGATTCACTTCCTCTTCACTAGTGTGTGATTTGCTTGCAGATGATGTAGATGCGATAAATCAATTTTAGGGTTTTGGCAAGCAATAGGTAAATAGAGTTCTTAGTTGCAAGTGAACTTACTCAGAATCATCAAAGATTATTGTCGGTCCAATCTATAGTAGCCTTGAATCCTTTTGAAAATTTTTTAGCTCAAACTCTTCTCTATTAAATCTTCACTCTTCGAAATCACATTGTGAAAATGAACTCTTTTTCCCATTTATTTATAAAAATTTTGATATTCCCACTCAAACTTGTGTGCATTAAATGTTCAACCTACCTTTTAGTTCATAATATTTGTTAGCTTGGTAAATAAAGTAGGATATTAATAGCTTAGTTAACATGCAATTTCTTCATCGGTTGATACGTGTGCTCGGTTAACCTTGTATAGTGATTACCGATGGGTAATCAACTCTCGGTCTAGCTTTTACCGACTATGTAACTTTGTTAGCTCTTATCACATAATCCATAATACATCTTAATTCATGTAGATTTGGTATGTGCCCATCATATATAAGGAACTGTATGTAAGATTTAATAATTTTGAAATATTAGTCCCATACATACCTATATTGCCTTAGGTGGAGGTGTCGATGTCAACCAATCCAGTGGATGCGGTTTCAACGATAGCATTGCTTGATTCTGCATTCTCATTAAATGCCTTTCTCCACATTGTGTTTCTAATATGCATGATATCTGCAATAGTATTTCCACTCTCAAATACATGATTTTCTTTCGGTGCTCGATCTCTACAGTCATTGCTTAAATGAACGACCTTGTGACAATGCAAACATGCCATTCCAATGCTTGTCCAGTTTCTTGATTGTCCAACCCATCTTTTCCTATTACAATTTGTAGCAATGTGCCCATATATACCACATGCAACATAGTTAGCCCATGTGTTATAATCCTAAACATAAGAATTACCTTGTCTCCTTAGTTGATAGGACTTGTGTTGTGTCTGGTGCTTAGGAGTCCATACTTGCTTCAATTTTGCCTTGCATTCCCGTGAAGTGTGTCCCTACTTATTACAAGTGTAGCACAGTTTCTCCATAGCAAGATTGTTAGCATTCATCTTAGCTCTACATTCATAAGCTTGATGTCCATACTTTCCACAAAAATAGCAGTATCCATTGAATTTGGGAACAACAGGAGGTTAACCTTGTGATTTGCTTCTACAAACATTGGAGGCATGACCTGGTTTGACACAATGATAACATGTCAGTGCTTTAGGTCTTTGTTTTAGATTGTTGTTGACATGTTCAGCTTGTTTGATGATTCTCCTTCAATTGTATAGCCTATTCTAGCTTTTCTTCCAAATCTCCTTTGATTATCCAGAAAGTCATCAATCTTCTTAGAGTTGTTCTTAGTTAATCTCATCATTTCATTATGTTGTTTGTGTATCTTTATTTCATTTGTCAATTTTTCATTATCTTCTCTAAGTATTGCAACATCTTCAACTCTTCTTGACAATTCTCCATTCACTTGGTTGACCTCTTGGTTCACAGTCATCATCTGATTAGATACTTGAAAGTGACGATCAGTAAGTCTTTGTATTTCACTTTCTTTAGCTTGAAGTTGTTCATTCATTTGTCTTCAGTCTTCAATGGTGAGATTCCTTTCTTGTTCAGCCTATCTAGCATTGTTCATTATCTCTACCAATCTCACCATCTGAGATTCTTGAACAATTTGAAGTTCTTTCACTTGTTCAGATATATGTTGATTCTTTTCAGACAAATCAGAGATTATACTTTCAAATCCATCAAAGATGCTACCAGAACTAGATCCAATATGATCAAATATATCATCAATTGCTTCTTCATGATAACCCACTTCATTTTGCATGATGGCTAGGTTATTTCTTTCAACCAGTAATTTCTTCAGTCCTTCCTTAGCTTGCTTGTATTCTTCAATGAACATCTACATCTGTATCTTCTGATTCTCAACAGTCTTGTCTAGCTTGTATCTCTCCTTGACTTAGATCTTTACACTTCAACAGTTAAACTGTCCAATAAGAGAATTGTGCTTTGATACCAATTGTTGGGATTAGGAGAGATATGCTATTGAGAGGGGAGGAGTGAATCAGTGCCCACAAAAACTTTGATGAAGGGTGCTCCCCTTAATACCACAAACACATAACAAAAATAGAGAAACAACAACAATATGCAAGAACAGAAAATTGGCTTCTTATTATCTCCACAAATGTGGAATTACAAACTTTCAGAATTACAATATGCAAAGCCCCATGGGCATTCCCTTACAATATTCTGTAGGACAAAGCCTCGAATTATTTCCCAGATCTACTACCCAGAACTATTCTGAACTGCCTAAGACAATAATACAGCCTTCCTTATATAGGCAACTTTCCACCGCCTGGGAAGTTCCAGAATTTTAGCCAATAAGGCCGACCAAACTTAGAATTATTTTATTTTACATTTTATTACATCATAGTCGGCTCAAGATAACCTTTGAAACCCGAACATAAATTTTGAAGAAAATTATTTTTCGCCATTTCGGGTGGCCCAACTTCCGAAGACCATAAGTCATCACCAGTTGACCCGATCAGCTATTATAACCCCATTTCAGAAATGCCATGAAGCGCTCTACAGGCTTGACCAACGCAAGCGCCCGTCACCCAAATTTTTGACCTCATCCGGGGCATCTAAAGCCTTCAAAACTGAGTTCAAAGTTTCTGTACCCTGCTGCCAATACCGAAAATCGTCAATATCTTCCAATATACACTTGATCTGGCAATGAAACTTTACTGGGAGACTTATATGACCAAAATGAACCTCCAAGAAAGAAATAAGATCATTCTGAGCACATGCAAAAATTACCAAAAATAGTAACTTTCCATAAATAGCAGCTCTGCACAAAATAGCCCTTATTGAATACAAAAATAGAAATATTTTTGGGTGATGCAAGATTGCTCTTACACCCAGGATGCTCCTGCATCAAACTTTTAATTCATTAACCTTTCAGATCTACAACAACAAACTGTAATAATCTTCCAAAATACCTTGCATCTAATACATGTATCATTCATTCATAAACTTTAATAAAGTAACATGAAATCAACAATATCACAATCACATAACACAAGTATTTTGATAATGTAGAAACCCCTGTTAGAAGGTAAAAACTGTGGTGGGGATGACACCCACAAATTATTCACTACTATAGATAGAAAAGGTTTGCCTATTAGGGCTACAAGTTTTGATCACTTCTGGTGATCTTACCCTATTAGGAGTAATATTTTAGATCAGCTAGATCTACCTAGTTATAGGATTTTCACAACACTAATGAAGTGTGCACTTGATTAAGAGATTTACATAAGACTGTTAGGTCTACTCTACTAAGAGATTTTATCCAAAACTCTATTACAATTGTTAGAAAGAAATAGGCAATTATTTGCTATTTCAAAACTAAATTGTCTAATAGAGATCTATAAGTACTTAATATCTTTCACCTTTACTATGATGAATCTCTACTCTGAACTTCTCAGTTAGCCTTATCTAATCCTGCTTAATCTGATCTCCTTTGTATACTATTCTGCTCTATCAACTGATAAACTTGAAGTTAGGAAAGTGCTTCAAGTGCTCCTTGATACATACATTAGCTCACACCAAAAATGATGTCAACATACATTTATATAGCAATCTTCATTATGCCACTTAATCAAAATTAGGTTACAAGTCTTAGATAAAAACCTAAGATCTACGGTGTACAAAAATAGTTTAGATCGAATATTAAAAAAGATCTTTATCACATTTAATAAATATCTTGTCATTAAATATTCCTCGATCTTTGTAAAATGTTTTCTAATTTTTTGTAACTATTTTCATAGAAGAATGTGCCATTCCTAATTACTATGTCATTTCCTATGATCCTCAGTAAACACTGTGTAGACTGCTCGATATATACTAGTGCTCGTTGTCAATGTATGCTAGTGCCCGGTAAACTATCTTATGCTTGGTGTACAAGCTTAACTGACTAGTTTGTTTTGCTTCTAGTTACCAACAAGCTCATTGTAATTAACTGACCAATATCTTTTGTAAACTTTGATACTAATGACAACCTTTAATGCTCAATAGAGATAACAGTTGCCAGTTTAATTTCCTCAATTTCTCTAGATTGGACCAACTGCATCATGTTATGCCCCAGGACCTTAGCAAGAAGGATAAAGAGGTAGGGAGAAATGGGGTCCCCTTGGTAGAGTCCCTTAGCCGGGGTGAATTTGGTACCCATTGTGTCATTGAAAAATAATGAGCATCTAATAGTTTATGTACAGGCCTTGATAAGAACAATAAAATATTGAGAAAAAACAAAAATAGCTAAAACCTTGAAGAGAAAATTCTGATTGACTTTGTAATAGCCTATTGAGATATCAAGTTTGAGAGCCATCCCAAAATCCTTACTATGGTCAATGGAGTGCGGGATCTCATGGGTGGTAATGGTTGTGTCCATAATTTTCCTTCAACGGACAAAGCCCTTATGATTAGGGTTGATGATCTTGTTGAGAAGAGGTTTGATTTAGTTGACCATGATCTTTGAGAAGACTTTATAGAGTATTAAAGAGACTTATGTGTCTAAATTCCTCCATAAATCTAGGCTCCGCACACTTAGGGACTAGAACAATATTGGTGTTGTTAAGTTTCTTAAGGATTTTCTTAGTTATGAATAATTATCAAGCCCCTCTAGTCACATCACATCCAAAAATTTCCCAAAATTCATGGACAAAGGAAGGGGGAAACCATCCAGGCCAAGTTCCTTATAGGGTCCCATGGAGAACACCACCTTACGAACCTCCTCATCAGTGACCTTGGAAAGGAGAGTATTATTATTGCTATCCATGACAACCCTTGATAATTGAGATATGAGATTATTTTGTAGGTTGTCTTTTATTTGTATTTGAGCATTTTATGTTGACATTAGTATCAATTAGATCAATTGGTAATCTAAGTTGGTCAGTCGGTAAAGGTTGGAGCAAGAAGCTATAGAAGCTAGTTGGTTGAACATACAAAGCCTTCATATTGAGTAGTCACAAGGTAGAACCAAAAGCTAAATGGATACAATTTTAACAGAGTATGTTTACTAAGCATCAAAGTATACCAAGCATTGAGTTAGTGAAGACCGAGAATTGTACACAATGAGCATCAATATATTTACCAAATAGAGAATGATGTTTACCAAGTTGTTCAGGAAATAGCATAGTAATAAAACATGACACATTTATCTATGCAAATAGTTTACATGGATATATAAATATTTTACAAAGATCGAGGCACATTTATTATGGATGTAATCATTAATTGTTCTAATGATTCCCATGTAATTATTAGATTTAGGTTATTTTGTACACCTGACACAGGGTAGGGATGGAGGATCCAATTATGGATAGTCCAAACCTACACCATAACTTATGACAACAACAACAAGCACAATGGAATACAATAATATAAGGCTTCAAAACAAAATTTCATTCAACATGCCTAGCTATAAGGCCTTATACAATGAAATTACAAAGTATCTCAATAATCTCCTAGCTAGTCCAGCTCTAAAACACCTCAGCAACTGATGGAAATACTAAGGTAGATATAAACTTGAGCTCACAAGCCTCCAAGCAATCTCCTTGTCTCCAAGCATGCAAACCACTATATCTACTATTACAATATTAGATAAAACATATGATCTTGAAGATCTCATAGGATCCAATTATGATTCTACTCTACTCTTATCTACTACTCTTCCATCATACTACCCCTCTACATCAACCAAGGCTCTCAATATATAGCCAGTTAAGCCACGAGTCAGCCAGTTAGGCATTTAATTATAATATAGGTCTAGCCCAAGGGAAGATACAAAAACTATAGAAATAAACAAAAAAACATGATGTGAAGATAGATTTGGGTCCACACATGATCCAAGAACATATCCCCAACTGAAAAAGATCTAATTCCCTCATAAGAAACCATGCAAGGTGAAACACTTCATGTTTCATGCAAAACTGGTGGAAAATCAATACCCGAGGAAAATGAAGATAACTCCCAGATCCAAATGAATTAGGACATGTGATATTAGGATAGTGCTCAAGAATAGGTCCATAGTACCACATTAACTTCATAAGGCAAGAAACCAACAAAAACAACAGCTACTAAAAAAACATCAAAGAGGTATAGAAATAGAAAATGTTTTTGGCGATGCAAGATTTATCAAGACCCAAGATGCTCTTGCATCAACACCGTAGATCTTAGGTTTTCTAAGATATTGTAAACCTAACTAGGTCAAAGAAATTTTCTATATAATTGTAATTAATGTCATTTTGACATATACATGACAAGGAGATCATGAAGCAGTAGCTGCCTAATAGGACATCAAAATTTAGACAAGATTTACATGAATGAGAAGACATCAAAGACAATAATTAGTTTATCAGAAACATACAAGGCTACCAAGAAGAGTAGAGAGCAGTTTACTACACATAAAGGTGATTTTTATTCAGTATATCATAGACCTAATTCAAATAAGTTGAAGTTGTCATTTACATATATTTTTGGTTATCTTCTAACCATTATAGAAAGATTATAAATCTCCTAACAGAGTAGACTTAATAGTCTATTGTAAATCACTTAACCAAGTGCACACTTATTTGGTGTTGCTAAAATCCCTTCACAAGGTAGACCTAATAGATCTTATTGTTACTCCTAATAGGGTAAGATCACCAGAAGTGATCACACGTGTAGCCTTAACTTGTGTACTTTATTTACTGCAGTAGTGAAGAATTTGTGGGTGTCATCCCCACCACAGTTTTTACCTTCTAACAAGGGTTTCTGCGTAACCAAAATACTTGTCCTATGTGTTATATTTCATGAATGATTTATTGTTTGTTTTTCATACACTTTACATTTACAAAGTTATTTAAATGAATCTTGCAAATAATGAAATCAGTTGGATAGATAGACACTACTATTGTAGATTGTTGATTTAGAAAAAAAATTGAGGTTATAGATTCACCCCTCCCCTCTCAGTACCTTATCTTTCCCATCCCACCAATTGGTATTAGAGCTAGATCTTTTATTTGGAAGTTTAATCACTAAAGAGAAAAGATCTAAGGATGGAAAGATACAGGTTGGACAAGACTATTGAGAATCAAAAGATTCAAATGTAAATCTTCATTGAACAGTACAAACAAGAAAAGGATGAATTGAGAAAGTTACTGGTTCAGAAAAAGATATGGCTATTTGGCAATGTGAAACAAATTATTATGAAGAGGATATTGATGATCCATTTGAGATTGATGGATCCAGTTTAGGTAGTATATCTACCATATTTGAAGGAATTTTATCTAATCTATCTAAGAAAAATCTTCATCTAACTAAACAAGTTAAATCCCTTTAGATCAGTCAAGAAGCAAAAATGGTAAGGATGATTGATGTAATGAATAATGCTAGACAAGTTGAGAAAGAGAGAAATTTGGTTGTTGAAGATAGAAGACAAATGACTAAAAAATTACAAGTGAAAGAATTTGAGATACTGAGAATTATCGAGCATCACTTTGAGTAAATAATGAGTTAACTAGGAAATTTTGATACATTGGTGAACTCAGAGAGGAAAATGAAAGACTGATAAATGAAGCAACAACATACTAAGATGATGAAGAAAGTTGAAGATAGTTCCAATAAAATTGATGAATTTTTGTACAATCAAAGAGGACTTGGAAGCACTACTAGATTAGGCTATACTGAGAAAAGATAATACCTTAAGAAAGATGAATAGATGAATACCTACAATAGTCAAAGACCTAAAAAACAAACATGCTATCACTATGGTAAACTGGGCCACACATCAAATGTTTGCAAGAGTAAAGAAAAAGGTAATTTTAAAACCACTCCTAAGTTCAATCGTCATTGTTATAGTTGTAACAAGTATGGAAATCAAGCACATGAGTGTATATCAAAGTTGAATAGGACTCCTAACAAACCCTACATGGAGAAAAATTGTCGCACTTACAAAATGCATGGCCATACCTCACAAGAATGCAAAACAAAGATGAAACAAGTATGGACACCAAAAGGAAAAAATAAGAGCTATCAACCAAAAACACAAGGTAATGCTTATGCTTGGGATTATAACACATGGGTTAACTACATATCATGTGGAAGATATGGACATATTGTAGCTAACTGCATGAGAAAGAATTGGAGAGGTAGATCTCATAGCTAGACAAGTACTAGTATGTCATGCTTACACTATCACAAAGTTGGTCACCTAAGTAAAGATTGCAGAGACCAAGCACTAGAAACAAAAATATTTGAAAATGGAAATACAATTAAAGATATCATGAGGATAAGAAACACTATGTGGATAAAAGCATCAGGTGACAATGTTGAGTCAAGTAATGTAGTCAGTGAAACCTCATCCATTGGATTGGGTGACATCACCAACTCCACCTAAGCTAAAAAGGTATGTATGGAACTGATAATTCTAATTAGTTACATCTATCATATAGTTCCTTATATCATGTGTTCACATACCAAATCTACATGAATTAAGATGCATTATGGTTTTACATATTTTGAAGTGTTTACAATTGGTATATGTTAGACTGAGTGAGAAGTTGCCAGTCGGTAACTATTAAGCAAGGTTAACCAAGCATTAGTATTAATCGAGTGGAATTTCATGTTTTAATTGATCTTATGACATTTCATGGTATACATCAAGCATGACAAGTTTTCATCGAGTCGTGTTAGGTCAAGTATTAATTGCAAAAGTTTAAGCGGGAATTTAAAAAATGCTATAAATACATTGAGGATTTAGCTTATTTTTTACACTGCAATCACAAAGAGATAAGAGACTATAGAGAGAATTTGAGAAAAATATTTTTAGAGAATTTTAAAATATATTTGAAGGATTCTGAGTGCGTTCATCATTATTACGAGTAAGTGCTATCATCATCGAGCTGTTCATTTGATATTTTCTAAAATGCTAAATGAAGAACAATGGTGTCCACATCTAAGATTAACAGATCCAAGAATGTAGATGAGGCAAAAGTGAGACTAATTGTTTTTGCTACATGTGATGAGCGAAAGTACAAAATTCACCATGAAGTTGCTTTGCAGATTGATAAAGTTGGAGCTTTTTCAAGCATATCACGTAGGGTTTTGCTGGTTAAAGATATCCTCTCATATGTTTACTGCAAAATAGAGAGATTGGATATTTTGAACTTATTCCTACATATCAAAATCTATGTGTTGATGGAAAGCTAAAAGATGATCATGAACATTTGAGAGTCAAGGGTTTGACAAATGCTATGCATTTTCCTAAGGTTTTAAAAAATGAATGGTTAAGAATTGTTTTGAGTCGGTATCATGATGGAAAAATCTAGCTGGGTGAGCCTATGAAGATAACAAAGGACACCATACATGTAGTAACTGGATATCTAACCATTGACAAAGTCAAAACACTAAGGAGTGCATAGAGAGCCAAGCTAGAGAAAGCTATTGGAGCTAAATGGGATGATAGAGGACTGAAAGTTAATACAATCATAGATCCCAAGACAAGATTTGGTGCATATGTCATTGGGTATAAAATATTTCAATCAAGTAGACCCAATAGTGTACCATGTGGAGTAGTTTTACCATGTGGAGTAGTTGACATTGCATATACAATAGTGAAAAAGGTATTTCAGTTGGATCTTGCCAAGTTTTTGTTGAGGCAAATAGAGGAGAATATGAAGACTATTTGGTCAGATAAACCCAACATATGTAAGTTTGGATCTCTGTTGCTTTGCATATTCTTTTATGTGAAAATTGTTTTCCCTTCAATCGATAATGTTGATTGGGCTACCAAAAAGCCTGTAACACTTCAAATTACTGATTTGATAACAAGTTTGGGAGATAACTTTGTGAGTATGGTGGATAGTTACTTTGAGAAATTCAAGGACATAATGAACAAAAGGAGTAGAATACTGAGACAACTAGTAGAAGAGTATGAGAATAACATATGTTTCTTAGTGGATACAAATTACACACTAATTAATGTAGTCAAACTGACAACCAAGTGGTTAGCCCCAATGGGATATGAAATTGATATTGACCAAGCTTATAGGTCAATCAAGCATTTATTAGCAGTGCCCAAGGATCCAATAGCTACTATGTTCGGAACCTATAAGGAAGATAAGAAAAGAATCAAAATGGATGTAGTCATTGGGAAGCAACTAAGAAATCTAGAAAAATGATCAGAAAACTAGTTAAGCAATTTGGAGAAGATCTGGATGATGTAGAAGCATCCGAGGACATACTGGTTGAGGTAGAAACTAATGGTCAATTGCTTCTTACTAATAAAGAACATGATGATGAGGAAACTGAGTTTGAAAAAGATACAAAAGCTACACCACTTTCACCCACTCCCACTCTAAAGAAGAAGCAAGGAGAAGTGAAAACTAGGGCATGAACAAGATCAACCACTACAGCTTCACCACCACTAAAGAAAGCAATTGTGAAAATATCAAGGCCAAAACTGACAAAGACTTATCAAAAGAAGAGAGGTACTAAAGCTACCACTGATGCACCAAAGAAAAGAAGGAAGCTGATAATCTAGGTAAAGATGACATTGATGATGATGAAGATGACACTGAACAATTTAAGGTTGTTGTAAATAAGAACCATTCTATTTATGACATTTCTAACAACATAATAGACAATGGAGGTCTGAGTGATCCCCAAATAAGTCATTTTGAACATATGTAAACTGAGGATTAGAAGAAAATAGAAGAAATTGTAATACAAATGATGATTAAGTTCAAGAAGTTACCCATATAATTTTAAAATTATGTACCTAAAGTTTTATATCATAGAATTTCAGCTAGATGGACTTATGCATTAAACACTGAGAAGAGAAGGAGGGAACAGTCCCTAGTCATGAAAATGGCTACATTAACAGTCCTTGAGGTTGAGGAATTAATGAAGACATATTCTAAAAGATTTCTAGTGAAAATTCAAGTACTATAAACACTTGATGAAAATAGTCAATTACTTTCATCTTCTATTTTACAAGCCCAAGCTGAGGCAGATAAGATGAATTTGGCCTAAATTCTTGAGAGGAAGACAAAGAGAAAAGGTAAAGGCATTCATTTAGATCATGCAGATGGGTATGTGCGTGATCATGGTATACCAAACTATGGCCTTAAGTGGCAATGAAAAATAAAAAAATTAGGGTTAGTCAACTTGACATAAAAGGTTGAACATCTTATAAACCTTATGTGAAAAAGTTGTAAGAGTAGAATATGTAGGAAATTGAATGTAGTTTCTAAACTACTAGCCCTCATTTGAAATTTTTGTTCTCTAATTGTTCAAAATTTTAGATTTCAATGCAGTACTACAAAATTTTTAGGGAAAAGATAAAAAGTACATGTATATCTAACCACCTTAATCACAATCAAATGATAATATATTTTCCCAAGATTCTAGATATAAGTATTAGACTCACGCCCATATGTGATGCATATTTTTTTGTAATTTTTGGTCAAACAAATAATTAATTATGAATTTTCTACTACAACTTTTTCATAATAAAAAACTCTTGTGTCTGACCACCTTAACTAATTCAAAACCTTTTTTTTTATTATAGTAGTCGAAGCATAGAATGTGACACATGTTTCAGATTTCAAAAAGGTTAAATGGTTTGAAAGTTATAGTTGTTTTTCAATCATTATGTCAATTATGACTTTAAAGATAACTCAATTGAAAAATAAGTAATAATTACTTACTGAACTCAAAATTTGACAACAATTATATTGATGGAAAGATGATAATGTCTTTAAGAAACCCTTTTTGTTTCATCAATTTTGGGTGAAAAAATAGTCATCAGGTACATGGTTGAAGTCTCAGTATCAAGAACTATCTCCTGAAACATGCCTAAAGAGTTGACCACCCACATTTGGTAATGTCAAAGAAAATACCACGCCTAATCAGATATCCGATAAAATTAGATATCCGATATTTTTAGATATTCGATAATATCAGATATCCGAAAAAGCCCACCTATTTTGAAATTTCAATTGCCCCACTTTTCCCAAATTCAAGTTTCATAATAAATGTATTTTTTTAATAGTAATATTAATTGTCTTATAGATTAATTTGTATTCTTTTTATGTTAATATTAATTCAATTTTCATATTAAATTTTATTTTGTTATGTTAATATTCATTTCATTTTAAATATTAATATTAAATAATAATAGCATAGCATAAATATTATAATATAAATTTTTATATTAGTATGTACTATATTATTTGATATACAAAATGATTTCAAAAAGATACCTGCACAGTTGATTTGAGGACAGCCAGTTTTAGCCCAAATCCTCTTGAAAATATCCAGCATAGGATTTTTCTATAGACTCCTTGTAATTTCAGCAGTTTGACTATACTAAATAAGTAGATGTCAATGGACTTCCCCTCGATTGAATACAATCAATTGATTTTTTAACTCTCGAAAAGAAATTTCACACAGTTGTAGAACCATCGTACGCTCATCATCTATTCTAGAAACTAACAGTGGCATAAATATTCATGTAAGAACATTTAAGGTACATTTTCTAGAGAAAGGTATATGAAACCTTTAAACATACATTAAAAAGTAAAGGTGAAGGGGTCTAGATCTGAGAGAGAGAGAGAGAGAGAGAGAGAGAGAGGTCATGAGGAATTCCTAGGGGCCCTAATGCCTGATAAGGGGTACTAGGACCCCTAGGAAGTCCCCATGACCCCTTTTGAAACATTGGAACCCTCAAGTGTGTCCTAAGGGGTCCTATGACCCCTCTGAACACACTTGAGCATTCAAATGTGTTGAAAGAGGTTGTGGGGACTTCCTAGGTGTCCTAGTATGCCTTATCATGCATTAGGACCCCTAGGAAGTCCCCATGACCCCTTTTGACACAATGGAATGCTCAAGTCTATCCTAAGGGGTCGTAGGACCCCTTACGACACACTTGAGGGTTCCCATGTGTCGAAAGGGGTCATGAGGACTTCCTAGCGGTCATAACACATGATAAGGCATACTAGAACCCTTGGGAAGTCCCCATGACACCTTTCAACACATCATAACCCTCAAGTGTGTCCTAAGGGGTTGTTGGACCCCTTAGGACACACTTGAGCATTCCAATGTGTCAAATGGGGTCATCAGGATATCCTAGAGGTCCTAATGCCTGATAAGGCATACTAGGACCCCTGGGAAGTCCCCATGACCCCTTTTGACACATTGGAACCCTCAAGTGTGTCCTATGAAACCTTTAGACACACTTGAGCTTTCAAATGTGTCAAAAGGGGTCATGGGGACTTCTTAGGGGTCCTAGCATGTGATAAAGCATACTAGGATAGCTAGGAAGTTTCCATGACCCCTTTCAATACATTAAAATACTAAAGTGTGTCCTAAGGGGTCGTAGGACCCCTAAGGACACACTTGAGGGTTCTAATGTGTCAAAAGGGGTCATGAGGACTTCCTAGGGGTCCTAACACGTGATAAGGGGTACTAGGACACCTGGGAAGTCCACATGACCCCTCTTGACACATTGGATTGCTCAAGTGTGTCTTAAGGGGTCATAGGACCCCTTAGGACACACTTGAGGGTTCCAATGTGTTGAAAGGGGTAATAAGGACTTCTTAGGCTTGCTAATGCATTATAAGGTGTACTAGGACACCTGGGAAGTCCCCATGACCCATTTTGACACATTGGAACACTCAAGTGTGCCCTAAGGGGTCCTACGACCCCTTTGAACACACTTGAGAATTCAAATGTGCTGAAAGGGGTCATGGGGACTTCCTAGGTGTCTTAGTACAACTTATCACATGTTAGGACACCAAGGAAGTTGCCATGACCCCTCTTGACACATTTGAAAGTTCAAGTGTGTTTGAAGGGTTTTTATGACACCTTAGGACACACTTGAAGGTTTTGATGTGTTGAAAGGGGTCATGAGTACTTCCTAGGGGTCCTAACACATGATAAGGTGTACTAGGACCCATGGGAAGTCCTCATGAACCCTTTCAACACATGGGAACCCTCAAGTGTGTCTTAAAAGGTCCTACGACCCCTCTAGACACACTTGATCATTAAAATGTTCTAAAATGGGTCATGGGGACTTCTTACGTGTTCTAGTATGCCTTATCATGCACTGGGACCCCTAGGAAGTCCCCGTGACCACTTTTGACACATTTGAAAGCTCAAGTGTGTCTCAAGGGATTGTAGGAACTCTTAGGAAACATGTGAGGGTTCCAATGTGTTGAAAGGGGTCATGGGGACTTCCCAGGGGCCCTAGTATGCCTTATCATGCGTTAGGACTATTAGGAAGTCCTCATGATCCCTTTCGACACATTGCAACCCTCAAGTTGGTCCTAAGGGGTCCTACAACCCCGTAGGACACACTTGAGGATTCTAATGTGTCAAAAGGTGTTATGGGGACTTCCTAGGGGTCCTAGTATGCCTTATCACATGTTAGGACCCCTAGGAAGTCTCCATGACCCCTTTTGACACATTTGAAAGCTCAAGTGTGTTTAAAGGGGTTGTAGCACCCCTTAGGACACACTTCAGGGTTCCAATGTGTCAAAAGGGGTAAAGAGGACTTCCTAGGGGTCCTAACATGTGATAAGGCATACGAGGACCCCTGGGAAGTCCCCATGACCCATTTATGACACATTGGAATGCTCAAGTGTGTCCTAAGGGGTTGTAGGATGCCTTAGGACACATTTGAGGGTTCCAATTTGTCGAAAGGGGTCATGAGGACTTCCTAGGGGTCCTAATGCATGATGAGGCATACTACGATGCCTAGGAAGTCCCCATGACCTATTTCAAAACATTCAAACACTCTAGTGTGTCCTAAGGGGTCCTACAACCCCTCCAGACACACTTGAGCATTGAAATGTGTCAAATGGGGTCATGGGGACTTCTTAGGTGTCCTAGTATGCCTTATCACATGTTACGACACCTAAGAAGTCCCCATGACCACTTTTGACATATTTGAATGCTCAAGTGTGTTTGAAGGGGTTGTAGGACCCCTTAGGACACACTTGATGGTTCCAATGTGTCAAAATGGGTCATGAGGACTTCCTAGGGGTCCTAACACATGATAATACATACTAGGACCCCTTGGAAGTCCCCATGACCACTTTCTACACATTAGAACCCTCAAGTGTGTCCTAAAGGGATCTACGACCCCTCCAGATACACTTGAACTTTTAAATGTGTCAAAAGGGGTCATGGGGAATTCCTAGGGATCCTAACATGTGATAAGGCATACTAGGACACCTAGGAAGTACCCACTACCCCTTTTGACACATTTGAATTCTCAAATGTGTTCAGAAGGGTCGTAGGACCCCTTAGGAGACAATTGAGGGTTCCAATGTGACAAATCAGGTCATGGGAACTTCCTAGGGGTCCTATTATGGCTTATCATGTGTTAGGACCACTAGGAAGTCCTCATGACCCCTTTTGACACATTAGAACCCTCAGGTGTATCCTAAGTGTTCTTATGACCCCTTAGGACACACTTGAGCACTCCAATGTGTGAAATGGGGTCGAAGGGACTTCCCAGGGGTCCTAGTAAGCCTTATCACATGTTAGGACCCCTAGGAAGTCCCCATGACCCCTTTTAACACATTTGAAAGCTCAAGTGTGTCTCAAGGGGTCGTAGGACCCCTTAGGACACACTTGAGGGTTCCAATGCATCAAAAGGGGTCATGAGGACTTCCTAGGGTGCTAACACATGATAAGGCATACTAGGACCTCTAGGAAATTCTCATGACCCCTTTTGACAAATTGGAACCCTCATGTGTGTCCTAAGGGGTCATCAGACCCCTTAGGACATACTTGATGGTTCCAATGTGTGTAAAGTGGTCATGAGGACTTCCTAGGGGTCCTAACGCGTGATAAGGCATACTAGAAACCCTAGGAAGTCCCCATGACCCCTTTCGACACATTGGAACCCCCAAGTGTGTCCTAAGGGGTCCTACGACCCCTTCAAACACACTTGAGCATTAAAATGAATTGAAATAGTTCATGGAGACTTCTTTGGTGTCCTATTATACCTTATCCTGCATTAGGATCCTTAGGAAGTACCCATGACCCCTATTGACACATTTGAAAGCTCAAGTGTGTCTGAAGGGGTTGTAGGACCCCTTAGGACACACTTGAGGTTTCCAATGTGTTGAAAGGGGTCATGGGAATTTCTCAAGGGTCCTAGTATGGCTTATCATATGTGAGGACCCCTAGGAATTTCTCATGACCCCTTTCAACACATTTGAACCCTCAAGTGTGTCCTAAGGGTTACTACAACCCCTTAGGACACACTTGAGTACTCCAATGTGTCAAAATGGGTGATGGGGACTTCTTAGGAGTCCTAGTATACCTTATGATGTGTTTGGACCCTTTTTGATAGATTGGAACCCTCAAGTGTGTCCTAAGGGGTCCTACGACCCCTCCAGACACACTTGAGCATTCAAATGTGTCGACAGGGGTCATGGGGACTTCCTAGGTGTCTTAATATGACTTATCATGTGATAGGACCCCTAGGAAGTCCCCATGACTCCTTTTGACACATTTGAAAGCTGAAGTGTGTTTCAAGGGGTCGTAGGACCCCTTAAGACACACTTGAGGGTTCCAATGTATTGAAAGGGGTCATGAGAACTTCCTAGGCATCCTAATGCATGATTATGCATACTACAACCCCTGGGACATCCCCATGACCCCTATTGACATAATGGAATACTCAAGTGTGTCCTAAAGGGTTGTAGGACCCCTTAGGAAACACTTGAGGGTTCCAATCTATCGAAAGGGGTCATGAGGACTTCCAAGGGGTCCTAATGCCTAATATGATGTACTATGACCCCTGGGAAGTCCCCATGACCCCTTTCAACACATTGGAACCCTCAAGTGTGTTCTAAGGTGTCCTATGACCCATCTAGACACACTTGAGCATTCAAATGTGTCAAAAGGGGTGATGGGGACTTCCTATCCTATTATGTCTTTTCACATGTTAGGACCCCTAGGAAGTCCCCATGACCCCTTTTGACACATTTGAAAGCTCAAGTCTATCTCAAGGGGTCATACGACCCCTTAGGACAAACTTGAGGGTTCCAATGACTTGAAATGGGTCATGAGGACTTCCTAGGGGTCCTAACATGTAATAAGACATACTAGGCCCCTAAGAAGTCTTCATTACACCTTTCGACACATCGAAACCCTCAAGTCTGTCCTAATGGGTCCTACGACCCATTAGGACACACTTGAGGGTTCCAATGTGTCAAAATTTGTCATGAGGACTTCCTAGGGGTCCTAACACATGATAAGGCATACTAGGACCCATGGGAAGTCCTGATGACCCCTTTCTACAAATTGGAACCCTTAAGTGTGTCTAAAGGGGTCCTAGGACCCCTCTGAACACACTTGAGCATTCAAATGTGTCAGAAGGGGTCATGGGGACTTCATAGGTTCTCAAGAACACCTTATCACACATTAGGACCCTTAGGAAATCCCTATGACCCCTTTTGAATCATTTCAAAGCTCAAATGTGTCTGAAGGGGTCGTAGGACCACTTAGGACACACTTGAGGGTTGCATTCTATTGAAAGGGGTCATGGGGACTTCCCGTGGGTCCTAGTATGCCTTATCACATGTTAGGACCCCTAGGAAGTCCTCATGACCCCTTTTGACACATTGGAACCCTCAAGTATGTCATAAGGTGTCCTACAACCCATTAGGATGCACTTGAGCATTCCAATCTGTGAAAAGGGGTCATGGGGACTTCCCATGGGTCCTAGTATGCCTTATCACATGTTAGGACCCCTAGGAAGCCCTGATGACCCCTTCTAACAAATTTGAAAGCTCAAGTCTATATGAATGGGTCGTAGGACCCCTTAGGACACACTTGAGGGTTCTAATTTGTGGAAAGGTGTCATGAGGACTTCCTAGGGATCATAATGCATGGTAAGGCATACTAGGACCCCTAGGAAGTCCTCATGACCCCTTTCCACACATTAGAACCCTTGAGTGTGTCCTAAGGAGTCATACGACCCCTTAGGACACACCTAAGGGTTCCAATGTGTCGAAGTGGGTCATGAGGACTTCCTAGGGGTCCTAATGCATGATAAGGTGTATTAGAACCCATGGGAAGTCCCCATGACTCCTTTCCACACATTGAAACCCTCAAGTGTGTCCTAATGCATCCTATGACCCCTTCATAAAAACTTGAGCATTCAAATGTATCGAAAGGGGTCATGGGGACTTCCTAGGTGTCCTAGTATGCCTTATCACTTGTTAGGACCCCTAGGAAGTCCCCATGACCCCTTTTGACACATTTGAAAGCTAAAGTGTGTTTGAAGGGGTCATAGGACCCCTTAGGACACACTTGAGGGTTACAATGGGTCAACAATGTTCATGGGTACTTCTGAGGGGTCCTATTACACCTTATCATGCATTAGGACCCCTAGGAAGTGCTCATGACCCCTTTTGACACATTGGAATCCTCAAGTATGTCTTAAGGGGTCCTATGACCCCTTAGGACACACTTGAACATTCCAATGTGTCAAAAGGGGTAATGCAGACTTCCTAGGGGTCTTAGTATGCCTTATCATGTGTTAGGAACCCTTTCGACACATTAGAACCCTCAAGTGTGTCCTAAAGGGTCCTACAACCCCTTCAGACACACTTGATTTTTCAAATGTGTGAGAAGGCTTCATGGTGACTTCTTAAGGTTCCTAACATGTGATAAGGCATACTAGGACACCTAAGAATTCCCCATGACCCCTTTTGACACATTAGAATGCTCAAGTATGTCCTGAGGGGTCATAGGACCCCTTAGGATGCACTTGAGGGTTCCAATGTGTTAAAAGGGGTCATGAGCACTTCCTAGGGGTCCTAACATGTGATAAGGCATACTAGGACCCCTAGGAAGTCCCCATGACCCCTTTAGACACATTTGAACCCTCAAGTGTGTCCTAAGGGTTCCTACGACCCCTTAGAACATACTTGAGGGTCCAATGTATCGAAAGGGGTCATGAGGACTTCCTATGGGTCCTAATGCGTGATAAGGCATACTAGGACCCCTGACAAGTCCCCATGACCCCTTTCGATACATTGGAACCCTCAAGTGTGTTCTAACGGGTCCTATGACCCCTTCAGACACACTTGAGCAATCAAATGTGTCAAAAGGGGTCACAGGGACTTCCTAGGGGTCCTAACACATGGTAAGGTGTACTAGGACACCTAGGAAGTCCCCATGATCCCTTTTGACACATTGTAATGCTCAAGTGTGTCCTAAGAGGTTGTAGGACCCCTTAGGAAACACTTGAGGGTTCCAATGTGTTGAAAGGGGTCATGAGGACTTTCTAGGGGTCCTAACGCATGATAAGGCATACTAGGACCCCTAGGAAGTCCTCATGACCCCTTTCGACACATTGGAACCTTGAAGTGTGTCCCAAAGATGGGACACACTTGAGGGTTCCAATGTTTCGAAAGGGGTCATGAGGACTTCCTAGAGGTCCTAACATGTGATAAGGCATACTAGGACCCCTATGAAGTCCTCATGACCCCTTTACACACATTGGAACCCTCAAGTGTGTCCTATGTGGTATTATGGATATCGGATAGCCCTAGTTGTGTTCACAGTTTTACAATGAAAAAATGTTGAACGGGGCTGGGTACAAAGATTTATAATTACTAGCAAATATCAGATATCTGATATTATTGGATATCTAATTTTCCCTTTAGCTTTGGCTTTTGGATTGGCTAGGTGTACTGACACCTAGGCCTACTAAAAAGTCAACAAATCTATTTGTGCACTTTTGGATGAGTGAAAATTGGTTTTTTTCACATCGCCACTTTTTGGCATACCATGATCCTGCACATACCCAGATCTAGCACCAAAGAACACTATTGATTTATCAGACATGGAGGTGTCTGATACTAATATTTCCATTGAACTTGAAGAAATAAATCAGGATGCACCCAAGCAGGTGACATCACAAATGGAGACCTAAATGATATTAAGGATGATGAGGATATTATAGTTTCTAGAGATCAACAAGACGAACAAGCCCCTACCAATCTAGTAGTAAGTAATATCCCGGGTGACCTTTCAATTTTGGTTCAAGCAGTAGAAATTATTACAAAAAAGGAACCTAAAGGCTCAATCCATGAGCAAAAAAAGGATACAATAGAGAAACAAGGAACAAGCAATTAGGATACTGCAAAGATAAATGCACCTAAGGAGAAAGAGGCTGACAAACAAGTAGGTAATGTTGAGACTACACCAACTGACACTACATCATAGGATCCATCCCATTCAACCAAGACTCAAGTCACCAAGGAGAAGAAGAAGGATGAAACAATGTCGACCAAGAAAGACAAGACAACGGTCGAGGTAAAGCTATAGTTCCATTTATTAAGTCATCCCCTCAAGAGTCCAAGAAGAAGAAGAAGAAGAAACATGGAAAAGGGCTAGTCACTCTAGATGAATTAATTGAGATTCCTAACTATGACCCAAGAACTTGGGATACTAAAGAATTAAGAAATTATGGGGAACTGTGTACAAGAAAAGAAACACAAGAAAAATTGAGGAAAAAAAGTAAGAGTAAGGAGATTCTAGAGGATATGAGAGATATTCTACAACAGGTTGTCCCAGATGTCTAAATCAATGAAGAAACACCTACTTTGGAATAACTTGCAACTCTTACCAATCATATCAATTCCCCAGACATAGATGCTGAGAAAAGGATAGAAGAAAGGGAAGAGGCTAAAGTACAAAATAAACTAGTAGAAAATATCAGCCAAGAAGTTCCAATCAATAAGGTAAATCTTTCTGAGTTTATAACCGAGCCACAATAAATACCTCAGAAAATAATACAAATTTTGTTTAAGTTATGAACTGTGGAAACTTTCACTATTGAGGTCAATGAGAAGACAAAGAAGATGGATGTAGACATCTTAGCTAGTTCCAATGCTTCTCTAACTGACCCTAATGCTTTCCATAAGAATATCCTTAAAGTACAAGAATTAAGGCAATTGAGAGCAGATCTAAGGAAGCAAGAAGAAAATATAAGTGACCAAGTCACTGATCTGCAAGCTGAGCTACTTCCCCACCTCAAGATAATAGAGAGAAACATTGTGAAGGTAAAAGCCTTAGTTTCTACACCAGAGATATTAGTGTTAGATAATATATTTGATATGCATGCGCAAGTCGGTCTTGAGAACATTTCTCTTACCAACTTGAAAGAGGAATGGGAAAACCTCTTAGATTCATTGAAGAAAACCCACTAGCACATTTTTGATAAGCTCTAAGTAAACCTTTTGTTTTTGGAATTAATCTAAAAAAGGGGGAAATAATAATGTATATGCCAATGTACTACACTACATACCAGGAGCATGCACTGAGGGGGAGTTTTATAGAATAGTTAGTATATGTATATGTATATGTATATATGGAGTTAGAACATTTCTGAGAGATTCTCCACATATACATTACAATTTTGATACTAATGCCAAAGATGGAGATTTTTATCTCTATTCAAGCATTAGATGTTGTCATTAGTATCAATTAGATCATTCATTAATCTAGGCTAATTAGTCGGTAAAGGATGGAATACAAAGATATAGAAGCTAGTTGGTTGAACATAAAATGCCTTCATACCTAGAAGTCACAAGGTAGAACTGAAAGCTAAATGGATATAGTTTTAACTAAGTATGTTTACTGAGCATCAGAGTATACCAAGCACCGAGTTAGTGAACATCGAGTAGTCTACACACCGAGCATCAGTTTATTCACCTAACATAGAATGTTGTATTTACTAAGTTTTTCAGGTAATGAAATAGTAATCATCAATGACACATTTATCCATGAAAATAGTTTACACCAATCTATAAATGTTTTACCAAGATCAATGCATATTTATTATAGATGTAATCATTAATTGTTGTGATGATTCCTATGTAATTATTAGATCTAGGTTATTTTTGTACACCGTAGATCTTAGGTTTTCTAAGATGTTGTAAACCTAATTAGCTGAAAGAAATTTGCTATATAATTTTAATTAATGTCATTTTGACATATACATGACAAGGAGATCATGAAGTAGTATCCACCTAACAAGACATTAGAATTCAGAAAAGGTTTACATGAATGAGAAGACATCAGAGATAGTAATCAGTTTATCAGAAACATACAAGGCTACAAAGTAGAATAGAGAGCAGTTTAATACACATGAAGATGATATTTATTTAGTATATCATAGGTCTGATTCAAACAAGTTGAAGTTTTCATTTACAGATATTTTCTATTATCTTCTAACCATTATAACAAGATTATAAATCTCCTAACAAATTAGACTTAACAGTCTACTATAAATATCTTAACCAAGTGCACACTTATTTTGTGTTGCTAAAATCCTTTCATGAGGTAGATCTAATTGATCTTATTGTTACTCCTAATAGAGTAAGATCACCAGAAGTGATCACACATGTAGCCTTAACTGACATACTTTATTTACTATAGTAGTGGAGAATTTGTGGGTGTCATCCCCACCGAAGTTTTATTGTGTTATATTTCATGAATGATTTATTGTTTTTTTTCATTTACTTTACATTTACAAAGGTATTTCAATGAATGTTCCAAATAGTAAAATCATTTGGATAGATAGACACTACTATTGTAGATTGTTGATTCAGAAAATGTTTTGAGGGTCTCGATTCAACCCTCCCCTCTTAGTACCTTATCTTTACTATCCCAACACTGTTAAGGTTTCTAGTATTCATATCAAGGAAGGATTGGTTGAAGTAATGAGTGGCCAAATTACCAAGAAGAATTGGGTTAGAGATCTCTACTCACATAGAGTTTGTTAGAGTACTAATGGAATTTTGTTTCTTGTTTTTACATGCATATTGATGGAAAAAATGTCATGTTGTGGTCTCCCTCTTTGAGCCATAAGACCCTAGATCTCAGTTTTTCGAAGACCTCTTCATTGGCTAGAGTATCCTTCAAGAATTTTCTAGTATTTTCTTCTTCAGTGTGAAGGTCAGATGACAGGTTACTAGTAGCCATCTTTCCTTGGAGAAATTCCAGTGTCTCAAACATAACCTTCTTTGTATGAAAATGTCTCCAAAGGTGGTTTTATTCCAACCTTTAACAACACCTCTAATGAGCTCTAGTTTACAAGCAACCCTAAACATGGTCATGCCTTTGATCAAGGTAGACCACCATTGCATGATCCTTTCATGGAAGTTGGGGTGGGAGTCCCACATAATTTCATACCTAAAAGGTGTAGGGTAGGGGTGTCGCACATCCATCCATTTGAGTAGGAGAGGATTATGATCAGAGGTGGTCCTAGGAAGATATACTAGTGAGGATGCCGACCTAATATCCCATGATGAGGAGGTAAGGACTTGGTCAAGAAAAACCTAGATGAGGTGGTTCCCTTTTCTATTGTTATCTTAGGTGAAGGGATTTCCTTTTATCTCAACATTATTAAGCCAATTAAGGAAAACAAAGTAGGACAAATCCCCTATGCTATCAATATAATCTATAATGCCTCCACACTTTTCAAAAGGATACAATGGGGAGTTAAAATCCCCAGCCACTAGTAATTTAGAGTCTTAAAGGGGTAAGAAGTAGGCTATTAGTTCTTCTCACACCTCCCTTCTCCCCTGATAGCTATTGGGAGCATAAATGTTGAAGCAGTTCCAAACATCCAATGAAGAGGTGAAATGTTTTGCTAGGTGGTATTCAGAGAACTTGAGAGCATCACCCTAGACCTTGGATGGGTTCTAGAGGGTGGAAATTCCTCTAGAAGTATTGTGTTCCTCAAAGAAAAAAAATTGGCCCCTAGCCAGTGTCTCCCTAACAGAGTATCAAAATTCATATAAGACATTTTAATTTCATGTATTAAAAGAATGTCCACACTATAGTCACAACTATACTATTTGATAGCTAGCTATTTCTGGGGGTTATTTAGACCCCTAATATTTTAGGAGAGAACAATCATTTCTTACCTTTCTGAGTGAGGTCCGGGGTTAGATTCCTTCCTGAAAAAATCTCCTTTTTTGTACTCCTTTGTCTTCTGACCCTGTCTGATGGACATCCCAATTTTGTATCAACCCCAACATCAATTTTTCTTATTCCTTGGTTTTCTCTATTGGGTTTTCCAATCCATTTCCTCTCTCTTTGGTGTACCTTTGGGAACTAGTGGACTAGTATAGGTCACCCATGGGGATCCTATATCAATAGATTTAAGGACTACCTCCATCATAGGGATAACCATAGACCCAATAGGTGAGTTCCCTATAGACTTTCTCTCAATGACATTGAGATCTATCTGGAATAACACTAAGGCAGGGCTAGTACATTGCTTAGTCTCTAGCCCATTACTCATGAGTATTTCTACATCTTCCAATCTAGTGATGGTGGAGTCAGAAATCACAATTGGTGGGGGCAGGGGATTTTCATTATAGGACCACTATAGATCGCTTGTCGGGGAAAACCCTCATTCATGGTAACCTTTGTAATATCATCTTCTTGAGTCATTTGGGAGGTTGGGGTGCTATGTTCTCAGGGTGTCATGACTTATAAGGTAGTTTTCTTTAACTTAAGATCTGGCATCCTAGGAGCGTTGAAGTCCTTTCTTATATGACCCTTAGAGTTGCAGGCTTGGTAGAAAAGGGTAACATTCTTGTAGACTATGGCTTGGGTCTATTTACCCAACTTAGGCTTTAGCACCGTAAAGTTTGGGAGTGTCTTATTGATAGAAATATTAACACAAAAATGATCAAACACTAAACATGATTTTGAAAGGGTTACCAAATCCACCAAGATGTAGTGTCCAAATGAGTTTTCGATCTATTTGAAGACCTATTCATCACATAATTTGAGAGGTAGCCTAGGTAAACAAACCTAGACCAAAGCTATCCTACTAAGATCGACTAAAGGGTCAAACCTTGACTTCCATTTAGCTAGGGTGAGAAGGTGTTTTCCATAGAGAGAAAAACCAAAAAGGACAAAGGAGAGATCATCAAAAGATGTCAACCTGAAGAGGAATAGTCCACCAGGCATAGTAGAGTCAACCACACTCCCCTTTATCTTCCAATGGTTTCCCACCCATTTTTAGACCATGTCAATTGTGGGATAAAAGTTTTAGAAGTGCCCAACCAGAGCCAAGTTAAATTTCTCCATTGTTTTTTCCACAATAAAGTCAAGAAGCATGATGTCCATGCCTTCCTTCATAACAATAGCCACACATAAAGTAGGATCTGAATCATCTGTTTCAGTCGCAACCAACATGTCTTTCTAGTCAACCTTGGGGCCAAAGATAGGAAGGGAATCCAAAGTACCTATCATAGTATCTTTGTTGGAGTCAGACAAATCTAGGCTGGGAATAGAGATGGGTAGGTCTTCAAGGGTGGGGAAGGGGTTCCCGCCCAACACTATCTTCCATGGGAGAAAATTCAAAAAAGAAGTATTTGTGGTATTAAGGGGACCACCCTTCATCATGTGGTATCAGGGTGGGAGTTCCTGAGTATGTAGATAAATCTTCGACTATGAGGAAGTTTGCACTAAGACCATGGTTTAGAGTTTAAAAAATAAGCACAAAAATGCCTCCATGAAGGGAACGTGTTGAAAGAGATAGTGGTGTGTCACCTGAGGTTAGATCCCTCCACATAAATGTGTTAGTATTGCAAGAGGAGATTCGAAGAGGCATGAATATTTCCATAAGAGAGGAAAGTGAGGATGAAACCTAAGAAGAAGGAAATTTTTATCAGGAAGCAGAAGATGAAATTTTGAAGCAAGAGGAAGAAAGGATTTTTTAGGACTTTTTCATGATTGGAAAAAGACCTAAGATTGAAGTTACTAAATTTTTAGGATATCTTAACCCAGATGATTTGATCAATTGGATCAATGAATTAGAAGAATATTTTGAGTATGAATATATTAAGGATCTTGATAGGGTCATGTTTGTCAATGCAAGACTAAAGGGTCATGTGAAGATCTAGTGGTAGGAGATTCAATTGGAGTGAAATAGAAGACGATATGAGAAAATAACAAGATGGGATCAAATGGTGAATAAATTGAAGTGATAATTCATTCTTGTTGATTATGAGTTTGATCTACTAAAGAAAATACAAGGTTTGAAGAAATCAAGGAGATCTGTTCAAGAGTATATAGAAGAGTTCTATTGAATCATCATCAAAACACACCATGTAGAAGTTGACAAGAAGAAAGTTTCTTGTTACCTTAATGGGTTGTGACCAATCATTCAGGAGGATTTGAATTTGATCTAAATGAACAATATTGAAGAGGCCTACTAGTTTTCTCTAAAAGTAGAGGCAAAGTTGAACAAGAAGTTTTAAAGAAATAAAAGCAGAAGAGATCATGGTGGAAGATCCAATGGATGACCTTATGGAGGCTGATATAAAGATCAAAAAAAGAAGGATGAGGCCGGTAGTACCCAAAATTATAGGGTAAATAATTTCAATCAGATTAACAAAGATTAGAGAAGAAGAGGATGAGGACAAGGAACAAGAGGAGGAGGCTTCCATCGAGTAAGATTTTATTGTGTAGAAGAAGGTCATAGGGAATATGAATGTCCACAATGCCAAGGAAAGAAAAATAGGAGAACTGATGGCCAGGCTAGAGTTACACATGTGGATGAGGATGCTAAATCATCATATTTTGAAGATTCTAAAAGAGGAGAATCCCTAATTAATAGAAGAGTCCTATCAAGGGGTGAGAATGAACCTAAGCGAAGGAGGAGTGTGTTTTGGACTAGGTGCAAGTGTGATGATAAGTGTTGTGATGTGATTATCGATAGTGGAAGAACTAACAATTTGATGTCATAAGAGATGGTCACAAAGTTAAAGCTCAAGAGGAAGAAACACTCACATCCATACCAGATTGTTTGGGTGTAGGATGACCACAAGGTCATGGTCAAAAAATAGTGCCTAGTAAAGTTCAAGATTGGAGCATAGCATGATGAGGTACTTTCTAATTTCATACCCATGGATGCATGTCCTATATTGATGGGTAGGTTATGGAAGTTTGATAGACATGTTGTGCATGATGGTCATGTGAATACCTATTCCCTTAAAAAGGATGGAGTGTGACATAAGATAAATTAATGGAAGGACATAAAAGAAAAGCTATGTAGCAATGCAAAAATAATTTTTTTTTATGGTAGAAAATTCATAGAGGTTATGAGGCATGGGCATATGTGTTTTTCTTTAATTCCATAAGCTAGTAAAAGGGAAGTAGAAGATGTACCTATAGAATTTGGAGATCTGTTGAATGAGTTTTAGGATGTTGTGTATGATAATATACCTGATGGATTACCACTAGTAAGGAAGATCAATCATTAGATGGAATTGAACATAGGAGCCATTTTTCTAAATAAGGAAGCACACAGAATGACACCAGCAAAAAGTGAAGAGTGAACAAAAAAGTACATAAGGTATTGTAGAAGGGGTTGATTCAAGAAATTCTTGAGTCCTTGTGTTGTACCAATATTATTAGCACCAAAGAAGAATGGATAATGGAGGATGTGTAGAGATTCTAGGGCTATAAACAAGATCACAATCAAGTACATGTTTCTATTGCCAGGGATGGATGATATGATGGATTGTTTGAGTCAAGTTGTACATTTCTCAAAGATCAATCTAAAGATTGGATATCATCAATTTTGGATCAGAGAAGGAGATGAATGGAAGAATACTTTCAAGAAAAATGAAGGGTTGTATGAGTTGTTACTCATGCCTTTTCGGCTAACCAATATACCAAGAACTTTCATGCGGCTCATGAATGAGGTTCTGAATGAATTTATGGGTAAATTTTTCATTGTTTACCAATATGATATTTTGATCTTCAATAAGACATTGGAGGAGCATATAATGCATATTTGCAGGGTGTTTGATTAGTTAAGAGAAGAGAAATTATTGTTTAATTTGAAGAAGTGCCATTTTGTGAAGGAGTTAGTGTATCTGGGATTTGTAGTTTTAGCTGAAGGTCTAAAAATAGACCTAGAGAAAGTGAATGCTATCCTCGAATGTCCTACTCTAAGGAGTGCTACTGGGGTAAGACATTTTCATGGTTTGGCTAGCTTTTACAAAAAGTTTATCAAGAGGTTTAGTAGTGTTTGTGGACCCTTGACTGAAACAATGAGAGGAGATAGGAAAGAGTTAAGTGGACTACAAGGGAAGATAAGAGTTTTATACTATTGAAACAAAAAGTTATAGAACAACCTATTTTAGCACTTCCAAATTTTAATAAGGTACTTTAGGTAGACTATTATGCTAGTGGTACTACAATAGGAGGCATTTTGAGCCAAGAATGTAAACCTATTTCTTATTTCAGTGAGAAGTTAAATGATGCCAAGAGGAAATATTTTGTTGATGATTAGGAATTGTATGCCATAGTTTAGCCCTTCAAGAAGTGGAGACACTATCTACTTCCTAAGGATTTTTTTGTATACTGATAATCAAGATTTGCAATATTTGAATAGTCAAGGAAAGTTGAATCAAAGGAATTTGAAATGGGTTGAATTTTTACAGAGTTACATATTTTTTATGAAACATAGGACTGGAAAGTCTATCACGGTTGTAGATGCACTTAGTAGAAGGTAATGTATATTGACAGAGATGCATATTGAGATGGTTGGGTTCAAGGAACTCAAGATTTTGTATCCAAATGATCCTGATTTTACTGAAGCTTGGAAATCTTGTACAAAAATTGTTACTCTAGATAGAAAGAAGTAGTTGGATTTCATCATCCAAGATGATGTTCTATTCAAAGAGAGTCAGGTGTTCATTCCACAAAGTTATATGCAAGAGAATATCATCAAGGAGAAACATAGTAGAGGTTTGGATGAATATTTGAGATAAACCATTTCTTTGGTTAGTGAGAATTATTACTATCCATAGTTTCAACAAGATGTCAAGAAGTTTGTACAGAGTTGTAGAGTATGTTAAATGGTTTAAAAGGAGAAAAGAAGAATATAGGGTTGTATCAGCCATTAAATGTACTAGCGAAGCCATTGGAGGATATCACTATGGACTTTATTCTTGGTTTACCAAGGCTCAGTGGGGACACGATTCAATTTTTCTGGTGGTTGACAGGTTTTCAAAGATGGAACATTTCATTTCCTATAATAATACTAATGATGTTGTTCATGTAGCGAATTGGTTTTCCAAAGAGCATAGTTTTAGATCGAGACACTAAGCTTTTTGGATATTTCTAGTGTACATTGTGGAAGAAGGTAAAGATAGATTTGAAGTCCATCTCATCGCATCATCCATAGAATGATGGAGAGACATAGGTGGTAGATAGGAGTTTGGGGAATTTTCTGAGATGTTGGGTTAGAGATAAGCCAACATGATAGGATTAGATTTTACCACAGGAAAAATTTGCATAAAATAATTTTGTTAGTAGGAGCACTAGTAAATCACCATTCCTAATTGTGTATGGAAGTAGTCCCAGAAATACTTCTGAGTTGAGGAATATAGACAAAGGAGAAATAAGTAGTGTTGAAGGTGAGGATTTTGCACAACATTTAAAGAACATCCATGAGGAGGTGAGAAAGCACATTACCAATATGAATGCATAGTATAAGGCTAAGGAATATGAGAAAAGGATGCATAATGAATTTTAGGTTGGGGATGAAGGCATGGTTTATTTTCATAAGGAGTAATTTCTAGTAGGTACATAGAAATAGTTGAAAATGAAGTTGTTTAGACCATGTAATATACTAAAGAAGCATGACTCAGGAAATGCTTATGAAGTAAAATTTCCTACTGAGCTAAATATTTCACCAGTATTTAACATTTTAGATCTAATAGAGTATCATGAAGGGGGTGTTGAAGATGATATCACAGAAGAATAGTGGAGTATTCTAGCAACTAGTTCATCTATCAAGGAGATTGAGGATATACTGGATAGTCATGTTTGAAGAAGCACAAGGAACATAACATATGAAGAACATTTTCTCAAATGGAAATGATGACCTATAGAAGATTCATCATGGATAACAAGGGAGGAGATTAACTATCTTTGTTTTCCTCTGCACACTTAACATGTGATAGGGTCACTTATCAAATTACCCTAGGTGTCTGATGTAGGATCATCTTGGGTGTAAGGGAAATCTTGCATCACCCAAACCTATTTCTAGATTCTTTTTAATAAGGGCTCTCTTGTGCAGAGCTTCTATTTTTGTAAATTTACTATTTTTAGTAAGTTTTTCCTTTGACCTCATAATGGTCTATTTTCTTCCATGGAGGCTCACCTTGATCATATCGTCTTTCCAGTAAATTTTCATTGCTAGATCAAGTCTAGTTTTGAAGATATTGAATTTTTTTTGTATGAACAGAAGAGTACACAAACTTTGAACTTAGTTTTGAAGGCTTTAGAATCTTTGAATGAGGTTGAATCTTTAGTTGAATATAAATTGAATTAGTTAGGAGTTGTAGAGAACTGTACATCATTTCTGAAATGGGGTGATAATAGCCAATCAGATCAATGGGAAATCACTTATGCTCTCCGAATGTTGCACTACCTAAAATGGAAGAAAAATGAATTTCCTTCCAAAAATCTTTTGATTTGTGAAAGTTATTTTGAGCTGAGTCTAATGTAATAAAATGAAAAATAAAATAATTCTAGGGTTGGTTGGCCTTAAGGGCTAAAATTTATAGAACCTTCCTGAGTGGTGGAAAATTACCTATATAAGGAAGGCCCATAGTATTGTTTAGGTAGTTTGGGGTAGTTATTTGAGGCTTTGTCTTACAAAATATTTTAAGGAAAATGCCCATGTGGATTTGTATAATGTAATTCTAAAATTTATAATTCCACACCTGTGGAGATAATAAGAAACCCATTTTTTGTTCTTGCCAATTGTTGTTGTTTCTTTGTTTTGGTTATGTGTTTGTGGTATTAAGGGGAGAACCCTTCATCAACTTTTGTTGACCTACGAATGAATTTTTTTCACATTACCCAAATCAATGATCATTTCCCATTTCTTCTCCTCTGAGGGGATGACTTTAAATGCAATAATTTCATGCTTCTTACTATGGGTCCAATCCATCATCTTTGCTTCAGCCTTATTAATCACTTCAAGTCTATTGATATTTTTATTGTTTGTGTAGATTTTAGTTATCATCTAGTTGTTACTGACATTTTCTTTATTGTATAAAATGTATAACTCACCCATATTTTCTTCAATCTAACCCAAAAATATTGTCTCATACATAGGGGTGGTCTAAATAGATGCTATAAGAGCTCGATATTATGACTTATCTCTGGGCCACTATTGTATCCTTAAGGGATAGACCCAACAAACATATGGATATGGGACAAACTTAGTGATTTAGCAATAGTATTATCAGGGGTCCATTTCGACACAATGGACCACATGGAAGAGGAAGCCTCAAACATATAAACTATTTTTTCCTTAGTGTGATCAATACTAGGGGCCTTATACTTGGCCTCTCTAACGAGATTAACCTTAGTGGACCTAGGAGATAAAGGGACTTTATTAGATGATAGGGTCATACTGCTCACAGGGTTATGGATATACACAATTAAGAAAGGATCAAGGCCAATATGAGGGATCAGGGTCATATGATTATTATATATAAAAAAAAATAATCCCTTGATTCATATGGGCTCAGCCACAACTTTTGGATTTAGAAACCAACTAACACAATGATGAAAAAATCCTAGAAAAAAATAGCTTAATATTATGATGGAAGTGATTAAGCATGGAGAAAATATGGGAATGAAAATGCTTGAACCTAACATCAAGGGTTATATATTTGATCAAAATAATTTCCACATCCTTCTACTTTATGAAGATACCCTCTCTAATGAATCCATTTTTCAATCTAGAGATACTATTTCCATGTTTGAAAAACCTGTGTATATCTTACTTGTATTGGGAATTAGAGTTTCTGAGTCTGACTTTTCCTTTTGTAACAAAAACTATAACCACCACTATAGTCTCCACAGAAACCATAAAAGAAACATCCCCAATCTCAAACTTCCAATTATCCCAAGAGTCAACAAATTTCTTAGATAATTCCTATTTAAATTATTTCATACCCTCAACATACTCATCCAGATGCACAATCTATAAAATAGGCCATAGGGGTACATTTTTTTTAAATTCCTCACAAGAATCTAGTTCCTTATGAATTAGATCATCTCCCATTGAAACACTAGAAGTAGAACAAAGAATGAAAGTGGGAGAAATAAAAATGAAAACCTTGAGAAAAATAGGGATTTTATCTCAAATATCGCAACCTAAGGGTAATGACTAAAACCAATCATATTAGTTGTATCCTTGGAAAAGGGAAGCACTTCCATTTAGGACTAGTTTAGCCCTCCGAATAAGTGGTTTGGGGTCATGTCAAATGCCTTGAATGGGTCTTTGACTTGGATGTAGTTTTTCCCTTATCCTACCCTAATTTCTACTTCTTTCCTACCTATTTCTAGTATCTGGATCTAAGAATTTGAGGTTCTTGACCTTAGGGTCAAGGTCAAAATTTTGGGTCAAGGTTGACCTCAACCCTAACCCAAGGTTTAAATTTCAAATTTCAAAGATTTCTAGATATCAGGGTTTAGAAAGAATTATTTCCTTCTTTCAGGTTGGCTATTTCAAGCTTCTAAACCGTGAGTCTTAAAAGATATTTAATTTAGGTCCACTTCTATGGGTATGGGTCTAATTGGAATTTATTTCTCATATGTCAACCTCTCTAGAAGTCTGTGCCCTAGACTAGTATACAAGGAAGCCTTCTCCTCTCATTTTTGGGAAAGCAAAAGATCACTAAAGAAATCAAAGGGAGGATCATCTATGCATAACTTATCAAACTGAGCATTCAATAATTCAATCCTTCAAACATTAAAGCATTCAAGAATTCAAGATTCAATTCACTAAGGAGATCCATTGGTAGCCATTGAAGGATTCAAGCTCTATGGAGCCCTTTTGTTGAAGATTTCTCCATCCATATCCATTCAAGATTCTTCCTATTCCAAGATCCATTCAAGATTGGTGTAGAAGATCTAAAGTCAATTTATTTGAGACATCCTACATCCTATAATTATACATCCATTTGGAGCATCCATACTTGTGGATTCAAGGATTTGAATCCTCCACAAGGGTTTTAATATAGGCAAGGTGAATTGTTCCATTTACTTTTTTATTACTGCAATTTCAATTCTATTTTAAGGTTAATTCCAAAATTGGGGTTTGACCAAGGCAAACCCCTCCTCCAAATAGAAAAACCATTTTTCTTGCAGGTTCAGGTGTGGAACAATAAATTACAAAGAAGATCTGGATACCCTTTTCGACAAACTTTCAGGATCTGCGAATAGAATTTCCATTAGAGTAGCCCAGGTCAAGGTTGACATAAAGGGGTCAAGGTCGACCTCGTCCAAAAAAGAAAAATATTTCTGGGTTTTCTTCATCTCTGTGTTTCTATTATAGATTCAATCGTAGAATTTCTAGAAACTAAGTACAAACACCAGAAAATAGCAATTTCTAGATTTTCTATACTTTGAGGTTAGCATTTGTCTTCAATTCATTTAAGATTTTAACACTCTCTTCCAAAAGGGAATGTAAGGTTTCCCTCTTTCTTCTTATTACTAATCGATTGATTCATTTATGCATTGACCATTTTCTTATGGTTAATTAATTTGTATCTTTCCTTTGGGAATTAGGGGTTAAGAAGAGAATCTTACCTTCCCCAACTCTTCTAAATGTAAAGGATAATTAATCAGATCATTGTAATCAAACATCATATTTATTCTTTATATTTTAGTGAAGCCACTTATAACAACTCTTTTTTTTTTGGTGTTAGATTTACATTTCATGTTAGATATTGCATGTATATTAGATTAGCCTTCTTTTATGTGCTTGCATTTTCATTTTTAAAAAAACATATAAAGAAAAAATACAAAAATATTTATTTGTTCATGCCTTGTGTTTTCCTAATTTAGTTCATTTGCATTGCATTTGTGTATGAGCTTTGTACTACTTCTAGTCCTACTTATAATATCTCGGTTAGAAAAAGTCATAGACTTATGGGTTCCTTTGATCCTGAGTCTTCCTCTCCTTTCCTTAGGATTCAAGATGACAATTTGATCACTCATGATTCCAATCCTACCATGGACCATAACTCTTCTCAGTCATATCATGATGAGGATGATGCTTTAAGATTTCCTTCTAAACAAGTCCAAAAAATTTCCAGTGAGCTTGATAAAAAGGGAAATTGGCTTAAATTCAAGAAAACCATAATCAAGATTCTATTCAAGCTATAGAGGCTCTTAAGACAGTTCTTCACGATATTGATCAAGGTGTTAATATCTTACATGGTATCATGAGTTGCAAGTGTGCATTTAAGTATCAAACCTTTAGCTCAAGAAGCTTAAGATCTAGGATTCAGTCCTCTTGTCACTAGTGTGGAACCTTCTTTTGTTCCTATACATAGCATTCCTACTTATACTCCTCCTTTTGTGACTACATCTCTTCCTGTGAGTGTTCCACTAGTGTCTCTACCTACCTCACAACCTTCTTATCATAGTGTTACTTTTACTTATTCCAACTCTCTTGCAACTATGGTTCCAAGTGTTCCACCAGTTGTGTCATCCATTCTCGCCACTTCCTACACTTTCCCTAGTGTTTCTAATGTTTCTATGCCTCCTATTTCTTCTAATGATTCCACAATAATTAGTTTGGCCCAAACTGTGTCCTCTTTACAACAAAAACTTTCATCCTTAACTCAATCCAAGTTGAGTATTCCTACATGTGATATGGGAAGTCCTTTATCCCTAGACACTATTCATGCTCATGTTCCTCAACAAGCCGGTATACCTCATCTTGATAATTACAATGGTAAGGGAGACCCTGTCACTCATGTTAAAATATTTCAAATCCTTTGTAGCAGCCATGCTCATGACCATAGGATTTTAGCCAAGTTGTTTGCTACAAATTTTCATGATGAGACCTTGTAATGGTATTGTTCCTTGCCTCCTTATTCTATTTATTCTTTTCTAAAACATGCTAATGCCTTTATCCAACAGTTCCAAAATAACACTAGTCCACAAGTGTCCTTAACTGATTTGATGCATTGTAAATAGAGTACTTAAGAAAATTTGACTGAATTTATTGGTAGATTTAAGCATTTGCATGCACAAATTTCTTATCTTGTTCCTAATATTGATATTCAACATATGTTTATTTAAAATTTACAAAAGGATATTAGAGATTAGATTCTTCTTACTGAATTTACCTATTTTCAACAACTTTGTGTAGTGCTTCATCATTATCAATTACAAGTGAGTCAAATTGAGAGAAACACTCCAATGGCTCATGTTCTAGTTGATAAGAGTGATGTTGCTCCTGATCCCAAAAAGTTTCAGAAACCTAACAACTATGTCAAGATAAATAATAAAGAAAATGTTGTTGATGATCAATTTGATGTTTCATCAAACAATGCCACTTCTGCATCCACTGCTTTTTGTCTGAATCATACGTTTACTCCTCTTTCTAAATCTTTACATTCTATCATGAGTAAATTTTTGAATGCTAATATGATAAGTTGTCTCCTATTCAACCTCGTTTACCTACTACAATGGCATCCAAATCCTTTGATCCCAAATCCTTTTGTCAATATCATTGTCAGAATGGCCATGATACTAAGAGGTGTTATTCTCTAAAATATAAGGTTCAAGACTTAATTGATTCTAATGTTTTATATGTTGATAATTTTGATGGTAGTGGGAAAAAATCTATCTCTCCTCCTAATCAAAACCTCCTTGGTTGGTTATCTCCACTCTCTATTACTCATCCAAGGAGCTCCAAAAAAATCTTGAGTATCTGTATGTCTCAATTGAACCTCACAATTCCTTCTTCCAACTATTGAGGATGACATATCAACCTCCATGTATTTTTCATGCATCTTTTGGACTTTCTATACCTATTTCTCCATATTCTAAGAACAATCAACATTTAATCTTGTGCTTGGACTAGTAACCACACTCGATCTTTTTTCCCCTTGATTTAGTTGAGCGATCCTTGGAGCTTATGTTAGCTTCTCACTCTGATCATCTGCTGAAAAATATCTAGACCTCCTAAATATATTTTCCTCTATGATTTGATATCACATCCAACAATAATCCTCCTACTCCCTAGAATAAATATTTGATACACCTTTTATGTCTCACTAGACCCCACATAGTACCCCCTATTTGCAGTCTAATCTAACTTGGGATGTACATCCCATGGAATGTGATAATATACAAAACTAAAAAATATACTGAATTGATTAATATCTAGCTTCTTTTGAGTGTATTCTTCATTTGGCATTATCTTTCCTAACACCTTATATGGAACACTATTATATATGTAAAATGTTGTACTACATGCCTCTTCCCATGGGTGATGGGGCACATCCTTGTTATGTAGAATAGTCCTTGCTACATATGATATAGAATAATTCTTCTTCTTAGAAAACCTATTCTATTGTAGGTTGTCAGGAACAATCTAGTCTCTCTTGATTCCTTCCCTAATGCAAAAATCCTAGAACTCTTTCCCTTTGTACTCTCCTCCATTGTTTAACTGAAGAAAATTTATCATCCCACCTATCAATTTCTCCACAAGAGGTTTGAAATATTTGAAGTGTTAGAAACAAGGAAACACACACTAGGAGGGGGTGGTGAATCAATTATGTCAATTAATTCCAAAAATTCTCCAAACACTTAAGCATAATATTTAAATCAGAAAGATAATTATTAAATAAAAACACCACAACACATAACAACATATAACACCATAATTTTTGTGTGGAAACCTAGTTAAGGTAAAAACCATAGTGGGGATCAAATGCAAAAGATAGTGTACTAGCACAAAACCCTATTAATGATACAAAAGGGGAATTCACATGCATTCAAGATCAGTACTTAGATCTCACTACTCAAATACAATAGAGGCAAACAACCCAAAGATTACAACAAGGGTAACAACCTAAAAATAGACTACGGTATAGTATGGATAAGAATGCACAAATTTATAAGATAAATGATAGCATCTCTAGTATGTCAATAGAACTCCATTGAAGGAGAGTGAATCTCTTATTAGATTCCAATCCCACCTCTTTAAATTCACATGAATATGTATCCATTTTCTCTATCCTTAATGACAAATTATTGCTGATCCAATTCAAATACATTTTCATCACCTTATAAAGGTGAACAACATCAGCATCAATCTTAACTTCTTAATTAGAAATATTTAAGAAAATAATATTGTGATCTAAGACATGTCGAAAAAGATATATCTAGGACCCAAATCTCCATCCATGAACATGATACAATCTATAAATCTCATTGAAAATCGTTGCAATACAATATCTCACCAAATTAACCAAGAACACTAAAAGTATCAACAAGCCACAAGAAAATCACTGAATCTGATCACATTACCTAGTGTGATCCATCAATCTAAATAGGAAATGATCTAGAAAGATCAACAAGAAACATAGAATACCACTTCAATAACATAAACATTTATGACTTAGAATTCACAACTATCTTTGCACTTCTCATGAGGAACATCAAACAATAACCTCTATCATTCAATAAAAATAGCTTATTGAAATTCAAGTCACTAACCATTCAAGATGAGGACACAAAATCTATGTCCTAAACTCACCATCAAGTTAGGAACCAAAAACATTGTATAACTAATCTATACCAATCCAAAAAATGCACCCATATAACAATAATTCAAGCTGATGAAACTGGAACAAGATCAACTCCAAACATTCATCAACAAATCTGCAACTAAAAAACATCTTATACTAAATTCAATTTCCAAAGCAAACATAACACCTTACTAAAAAACTAAGAACAATGTTTATTATAAGAGAATATGTTAACATCAATGTTAGTACATATATATGCAATATGTCTTAGAAACCTCCAACAATCTCCCCCTTTGGCATTGATGTAAACATATGATGTGAAAATTCAAGCTGATGAAACTTGAACAAGATCAACTACAAACATCTATCAACATATCTACAACTACAAAACATCTTATACTAAAGTCAATAGCCAAACCAAACATAACACCTTACTAAAAAACTAAGAACAATGTCTATAATAAGAGAATATGTTGACATCAATGTTAGTAAATATATGCAATATATCTTAGAAACCTCCAACAATCTCCCCCTTTGGCATTGATGTAAACACATGATATCGACAATACTACCAACAATATATCTCTTCCCCAAATCTTCCGCAATAAAGAAAAATTTCTCACCTAAGATGCATATTGTTTTTTACATGATTATGTCCCCCTCTTTGACATCAATGACAAAGGAACGTGTATGTACCAAGTCATTGAGGGAAAAAAATTGAACTTCTCAAAAGAAACATACCTCACAAGACTAACTACTCCTTCTCAGTAGCAACCGTCAAAACATCAATCGAGGTAAATGATAATGTATGTGAAAGAACTAGATTGATTCAACTCCATGCATATCTAGCTCCAATTAGGAGGGGTCATCATCTCAAGCTTGCCTCAAAGATACTCAAAAGTATCATTTGGAAAGGGCTTCAAGAATATATCTACAATATGGTCTTCAGTAGGCACGTATTCCAATCTGAATAATTTTTGACTCACCTTTTCTTTCAAGATATTTAACTTTATTAGATATAAGATTTATTTTAGATTGAAATACAAGATTCTTTGAAATATTGATAGCACTTGAGTTGTCACATTAAGTAGTAATAGGCTCATCAATGTTCACTCTACTATTTTTCAATAATTTCTCATGTCCAAACTACTTTTGTATAGTTAAAAATAGAAACAACATACTCACTATCGGTAGTAGATTGTGATATACAACTTTTCTTTTATTGTACCAAGAGACTAACATTTTTCCCAAAAAGAATGCCTAGGTTTACTTGTACTCTTTCTATCATCCACATTACCTATCCAATCCACATTAGTAAAAGAAATCAGTGTAAAATAATCATCCTCCATACCATACTCCATAGTTAATTATTCCTTTCAAATATCTAAATATTCTCTTAACAACCACAACATATGATACATTTGGTTCTTCTTGAAATATCTCAACAATAAAAATAGAATTTGTTTTTGATTGCAAGAAAAATAGGTTTTAACAGGGACCCGAAACCCCTTACAAGATAGAATAAAAGTTTAATGTTAAAGCATACTAAAAAGAGACAGGACTGGGGACCAGTTCGCTAAGAGCAAGACCAGCATAACAACCAAAAAAAAACCAAAAGATAGAGATCAGAAAAAAACATAAAACCAGAACCAACAACCAGAGCCCTAGGAAAACTCCTTGCAAGCCTCATCGGCTTCCTTATTCACTTCTGATATCTTCTTTATCACTGCATTGAACTCCGAGAATTCCTGGATCCTCTCTTGAATTTTATTCCTTCTCATAAATCTGGTTCATTTTCCTGGGCTTTCCTCTTCTGAGTTCTTAGTGACTTCCTCTCATTTTTTACTAGGGGAGCTAGCATCCAACTCAACCTTAATGGTTAGAAAGCAGTCCATGGCCAAACCCATAAATTTGTTGTAGTCTTGCATATGTTTTTTCATTGCATTTTCCATAGTTTCCATTCTAGCTTGAATTTCCTACACCTTTTTATCCTTATCATTGGTGACCTTGTCCACCATATTTTTCAAGCCAGACTCCATCATATTCGGAAGAGAATCCACCTTAGCAAAAATGGAGTGGTGCTTAAGGTTTAAATTCTTGATCTCCTAGAACACCCAGTTCATTAAATGGAAAGAATACATGGAAGCATCTTTGGCCATTTGGAGAACCCCAAAGGGAGGATCGATCTTATCATCCATATCTTCCCTCAGTAATTGAACATTCCTTTCCTGCATGTCCACCATTTTGATGAAAGGAATGTTTTCAGAACTTCTAGAAGCATTGTCTTTCTCCATCCTAGGTAATGTCATCTCCACCTCATTTGCATCCTTCTGAGTACCCAAACCAACATCCATAACCACTTCTAGTTTTAGGGATATGGCCATGTCATGGTCTTCAGAGCTATCATAATTAACCAGAATCGGCACCTTCTGACCACCCACATCCTCCTCATTCTTATTCTCCTCTTTGTCACTCTTGATACTAGAAGTTTTACCCTTGACTAGAGTATCCATAATCTCATCATCAGTGTTGTCATTCTCCCCCAAAGCCAAATTTGAGACTAAGGAAGAAGAATAACTATCTTCCTCAATAGAATTGGCCATATCATCATAGCCTTCCACACTATCAGCTGAGGTATCCATATCCATGGATACCTCCTTATCCTTCCTTAATTTTTTACCAGTGGAACTATCCTCTTTCACAACCACATCCCTAATTCTTTTTTTACTTGAGCCAAATTTAGATGGAGTAATAACAGGACTCACACTGGTGATCTTCTTAATCTGCTCAATAATTAAGAGAATCAACCCTTCATGAAGAATGGGTTTTTTCTCCTTCTTCTTATGCTAGAAAATACTTGCACTGAGGGACTGAAGGATATAGAAAGGTAGGGACACCCTAATTTTATGCCAAAAATGACAAAGCAAAATAAAGTGGTAGGAATGGGCCCGTTTGAACGTACCATCTAGGGTGGCATACTCCATAATCTCCATCATGACCATCACCCAAATCTCTTTGAATGAAGCCACATCATAGCATCCTCCAGACTCTTTAACTAGACTTTTTTTCTCCTCCTTACCCCTGGGAAAGTGTTGAATGGCCTCTCGTGATATCTTGCTATCATGGTAAAATTTGATGCCCTTCGTACTAAGCCCAAAAACTTCAGCAATGAAATCCTCCATGATGTTCACAATGATGCCCACAATGGTGACAGTCCCATCTTTCTAGGAATCAACAAATAATTTGGTAGCACTGCCTTTCACCCCATGCAATCTTTCCATGTAGGTAGTAAGATCCCCCTTAGTGAGAATCTCCCAACCATTTGAATTTTTTTTCCATTTAGAAAAGTCCTTTGGCTCTTTGCGATTAAGCCCACCTCCCATGATTTCATAGCTAAAAAAGATAGTAGTAATTGCAGAGAAATACCAAATGTTACATTAATAGGCAACTTTGAAGTTAACAAGGGTTAGCGCGTGTCTGCAATTAGTACTCTTTGGAAAGACACCACTTTCTGTAATCAGTTTCCTCTATTTCTCTAAAATGTGTTTAATCATCATAACTTCTCAAGATCCACCCAATCCACCCTTTTTCTTTGGGATCTGTCAAAGTCCAACTTGGCTTTCATAGCGAATTTTAGATTTTCATAATCGTGCCAAATCATGATATCCCTGGAATTAACTACAAAATTGGCCACCTCATCAGCGGTACAATTTTCTTCCCAGTAAATGTGAGATATAATGAATCATTTAAAGGAATAAATAATGACCCTAGCCTCCTTGATAATCTCCTTAATGGTCCATGATGGCTTAGTCTTGTCACTGATGCATTTTAAAATATTCAATGAGTCACCCTCGATCCAAACCTTTCGGGCCATATTTTCCTTGACGATTTTGAATGTCTGAAGAAGGGCCATAGCCTCCACCACATGGTTGTTTTTCACCCCAATAGGCATCGCCATCTCAGCCAGACAATTAGCCATGTCATCATGGATGAGACCTCGACATCTAGCTGGGCCCAAGTTGCCCTTAGTGGTGCCGTCAAAGTTTATTTTTATCCATCCAGACGAAGGAGAGAGCTAGATGGCTTTCAGGTTTTTTATTTTTTTATCATTTGTTATAAAGTAAAATAAAATATTATTTAAAGTAAAGTAAAATATCATTTGTTATATCAGGTCTAATCTTTGCAAAGTAAAATATTCCAAATATATTTGATTTGTACCCTTTTTTTATTAGCATTAGGTGAATAATCATTTTTTGTTAACTTGCAACCAATAGCCATAGAGGTACCAACCTGTTTAAAGTCATCCATACAAAATTTCTTGAATAATTATTTGGCATATTTAGACTATGATATGAAAGTCCCTTTTTTAGATTGAGTAAATTTTAAACCAAGAAAGAATTCTATCTCACCTATCACACACATTTCAAATTCTATTTGCATCTCATCAGAAAATTTCTTGCTCATCTTTTCATTGCCACCAAAAATGATACCATTAGAAAATACCTCAACAATCAAGATATTATCATGATCAATTTTGAAATACAAGTTACTATGAATAACACCTTTATTAAATCTATTTCTCAAATAATATTTTGATGCAGGTTAGGTAAGGAGAATCCAATTAAGGACAGTCCAAACAAGTAGCCAAACACCACAATTTAGAATTACACAACAAAATATGTTTCCAACTAAATTTTCATTAACATGCCCGGTTGTAAGGCCTTCCGGGTTAGGGCCAAATACAATCAAAGTACTTATGCAATCTCTCAACTAGTCCAACTTTGAAACAAATCAAAAATTGATGGAAAAACTAAGGCAAATCTAAACTTGAGCTCGCAAGCCTCCAAGCAATCTCCTTGTCTCCAAGGATGCAAACCACTAGCTCTCCTATTACAAAATATCAGATAACAATCTGATCTTCAAGATCTCACAGGATCCAAGTATGATTCTCCTCTACTCTAATCCAATAATACTCATCTAATTCTCCTCTTCTACTTCTAAGCTACCTTCTACATCAACCTAAGCTCTCAATATATAGCCAGCAAAGCCTTAAGTCATCCAGTCAGGGATTTAATTACATTATAGGTCCAACCAAGAAGAAAAACCAAAACTAAATACAAAAATAACCAAACATGATGTGACTTTATATTTAGGTCCACACATGATCCAAGCACATGTCCCTAACTTAGAAAGATCCAATTCCATCATATGGAATCACACAAGACAAAAGACTCAACGTTTCACTTGCAAACTGGTAGAAAATAGGTACCTGAGAAAAATGTTCATAACTCCTGACTCTTGATGAATTAGGATTTGTGGTCTTGGGAAAATATATTATTTTAGGTCCTCTTTAAGGCCCTAAGAGCACAAAGGATGATTCATTACGGATCAACCGCTACATGACACGCAATCAACATGTAGAAAGAAGGAAATTACAGCTCCGACAGCAAGGAAAACAACTCTAACTTTGAAATGGTTCATCCAATCCTTACGTCCTCATAGGAGAAGGTTAAAAAGTAGGTCCTTAACATATCTAAGCTTAACATAAAATCAAACTAGAAACCGCAACAACTATAATGCAAGCAACAAACAGGAACATAAAACATAAAATATTTTTGGTGATGCAAGATTGCTCAAGACCCAAGATGTTACTGCATCAGACACCCCAGGTTATAAAAGATGTTCTCAATGGCTAGAAGAAAATATTCTGGGATTTAGCACATAAACCCCAAAATGGTTCTTCACATACATGTCTGCCAAGTCTTCACTTTGTATACTCTTCCACTTCTTCTTTCTTTTCTTTTTCGAGTCTTTCCTAGACAACACATAGGCTTGTTCTCCATACTAATATCCAATCCTTTCTAGATCTGATAATCCAACATGACTACCAAAACTTAGGTTCCTCCTACCAAATGTTGTATCTAGGAAAGGTATCAAGGAAAACTTCCTGTCATCCTTCTCAACAGTAAAAACATTCTTGACACAGTCATACATAGCCTTGCAATCATATTGCCAAGGTCTACCAAGCAATATATGACAACTACCCATGTTCACAATATCACACAACACTTGATCCTTATACTGGCCAATCTAAAAATCAACAATACATTGATCCCTTACTTCTAGAGCATGAACATCTTACAACCTGTCAATCCTATAAGGATAAGGGTGCTTCATTCTCTTCAAACCAAGTTTTTGAACCATGTCCTCATCTACAAGTTTATCAGTACTACCACTATCCACAATAACATCACAAAGTTTACCTCATGACTTGCACCAAATCTGGAACAAGTTACTCTTCTAACAAGGTTCCACCTTAGTACCAAGTAATGTTCTCTGAACTAGCAAGTTCTCAGATCCTGTCTTAGGCTCATTCAATATGCTTTCATTCACCATAGCATTCCTATGATCACCAAACTTCTTCTGTGTACACTCAAAAGCTCTATCTCTGTCTCAACCACAATTATAACAAGTACCCTTAAAGATAACTCTACTTGTCTTCTTTTTCAATTCCATAGTTTTATATTCATCCTCTACAGTTAGTTTATCCTTCACCGAGTGATCAATCTTCTCCTTCCCTTGAGGATTACCATGTTGTCTCCTTTTCAACTTATCTTATGCCTTCAGAGCATACTGATAAGCATCCTCAATCAAATCAATCTTTATCATACCAATCTCATCCTAACTATTGAATCTCAAACCATTTACATACCGAGCTACCTTTTCCTTACCAAGTTCTCTATGCCCAAACCTAATATTAAGTTTGGAGAAGTCCTCGATATAGTCTTCAATAGTCAAATCTTTTTGCTTCAGATTCTGCAACTTTTTAAACAAGTCAAGATCATAGTCACCATGTATGAAGTTAGCCTTCAATTTAGTCACCATCAACCTCCACTGAATGATCTTCATTTCACCTTCATTTTCTCTATCTCTTTGTAGTTCTTTCTACCAAAGAGCAGCATGTCCTTTCAACTTAGTCTATGCTAGCTTCACTCTAAGAGGATCTTCAATTTCTTCAAGCTCAAAGAAGTCTTCCAACTCACCAATCCAGTTAATTAGAGTCTTAGGTCTCAAAGTACCAGAGAAGTTAGAAACTTCCATTCGGTAGTTATTTCTTTACCGAGCTTTAGATCTATGTAACTGACTAGCTCTATCTTCACCAGATCTATCCCTCTGATCATCACCACTAGATCCAGAAGCTTCAAAGTCTTCAACAACTTCCTCATAACCATCATCAATACCAAGATTCCTTGGCATACCAGCAACAGTCCTCACAATCTTAGAAATCATGTAATTCTTCATTAATTCCATCTCAGATCTAAAATCTAATTTCACCTTCTCTGTAATCTTTGATTCCACAATGCCACAAAGATCTACAATTTCTCTAGGATCCAATCTTCTTGGAGGCATCCTCAAAGATTCAAAATCCAAAGGAATCAATCACCAACAAGGTCCTCATGCAAACACCCTTAACCAGTTTACACACTCAAGATCTTCAAACTCTAATACCACTTGATGCAGGTTAGGTAAGGAGGATCTAATTAAGGATAGTCCAAACAAGAAGCCAGACACCACAATGTGGAATTACACAACAAAATATGTTTCCAACTAAATTTTCATTAACATGCCCGGATATAAGGCCTTCTGGATTAGGGCCAAATACAATCCAATTACTTTCACAATCTCTAAGCTAGTCCAGCTCTAAAACAAATGAAAAATAGATGGAAACACTAAGGTAGATCTAAACTTGAGATCACAAGCTTCCAAGAAATCTCCTTGTCTCCAAGCATGCAAACCACTAGCACTGTTATTACAAAATATCATATAACAATCAGATCTTCAAGATCTCATAGGATCCAAGTATGATTCTCCTCTAATCTAATCCTCTAATTCTCTTCTTCTACTTCTAATCTACCTTCTACATCAACCTAAGCTCTCAATATATAGCCAACAAAGCCACTAGTTGGCCAGTTAGGCATTTAATTACATTATAGGTCTAGCCTAGAAGAAAAACCAAAACTAAATATAGAAATAACTAAACTTGATGCACCTTTAGATTTAGGTCCACACATGATCCAAGAACATGTCCCTAAATTACCAAGATCCAATTCCATCATACAGAACCACGCAAGATGAAAAAATCCATGTTTCACTTGCAAACTGGCATAAAATAGGTACCTGAGAAAAATGGTCATAACTCTGAGGTCTTGATGAATCAGGATTTGTGGTATTGGGAAATGATAGTATTTTAGGTCATCTTTAATGCCTTAAGAGTGAAAAGGCTGATTCATTATGGCTCAATGGCTACATGATGCACAATCTGTTAGAAATAGGGAATACAAAGAGGGGGGGGGGGGTGATTCAGTATTCCACAAACTTTTACTTTTTCCCAATTATGGATATAACAGATTAACTTGATACTTGAAAAATAGAGTAAATTAAATAGAATGCATAACAATAAATAAAATGAGCTCATAACACATTATTTGTTCTCAAGGAAACCCTGGCCAAGGGAAAAACCCTAGTGGGGATGATACCCACAATGATCCACTAATCAAAAGTATCAAGTAAAGGATGTTGACCCTGTTAAGAGTCTATTACATATATATAGTGTCGTAGTCTTGATTAAGGGACTCTAGGCCTTGTTAGAAGCCTCAACCCTACTAAGAGTTGGTAGTAGAAATATAAGTGATTACAAGATGAGCCCACTACCCAAACAAGTAATTTACAATAATATCTGATTACAAAAAAGGGCAAGGTATATAACCTTTTACTGTTGTCGAATAGATTTCCCATTCTTCACTTGCATATACAAAATCTTCTTGTTTTTCCTTCACAATTTACAACTTCGCATCAATATATTTTGCATACATATGTCACACACTTGTTATCTTTGCATTACATATGTCTTGCATTTATACAAGTTATTAAGAATAATAACTTTTATAGTCAGCTTTACAAAATATAAAGTGCTTTACAAAATACATATTAACTTGCATTCCCCAAGGGTTAACATCTAGGATGTGGTCCCTTAAATGATTAAGTCATTATTTTGATAAACAAAATAATCCCTTAACTTTCATACTGATTCTATCTTCATTCTCTGTCTCGTCGGCTTGAACTTTATCTCTGGTAATAATGCAATAACTTCTTCAATACATGTCGTACAGACTTGTGCTCTTAGGTGAGTCTTCAATATACATAAGAGTATCCATGTTCAAGTCTACAAGCACTTAAATTACTTATATCGACATCAGAAACCAAAACTATCTCTGGTTATATTGGGAAAATGTTGCTTACACTTAGACAATTTTACTCTGTGCTCTGTCATAACTGCTTGCTATCATATGCGGTCTTCATACAAATTATATGTTGCCAAAATGAAAACAACATCATATCTTACTCAGCCAAATTTCCAAAAATCCCTTTGTCATTGGTGGGAACATATAAGAAAATTGGCTAAGTTACAGAAAACTTCAAAATTGTGGCCATAACAAAAAAATTCTTCAATATCCTTATATCTCCAAAATATCTTCTATACTCCCCCTAGGAATATACTCCATATATTATATCTATTTAATCAATTTTATGTTATTACTCCCCCTTTGACAACAATGATAAAAAAGTGCCAAAATTGCATAACAAAATATTTATCTTGATCTCAAGGTTGCAAGGCTGGTAGGCTTGCAATACAATCTACAAAATTTGTCTTTATACTTTCCAATTCCTTCTCCCATTATTTCTTAATAATGTCAGAAACACTAATGAGTGCGCATAGACCATATGATTATATTTCATGTACCTTATGGTTTGCATAGTGAAATCTCTCATAAGATGTCTTAGAGGTAAGACATTCTTCCAATTGACTCTCCAAAATACTTATTTTTATTGAAACATGCTCTCTTAATAGAACAAATATTTTCAATTTCCTTTCCTTTCCATCACTAAGAATCCTAATATCATCATACAACTTGCTTATTGACTTCTCAGTAGCAATTATCTTCACATTTGGATTTGCTAAGACATTTGCTGGTGACTGAATTTTTGCCTCTTTTTCTTTGATCTTTTCTGCTATATCAGATACATGATTCTCTATTTTTATACACTGAATGTACAAGGCTTTACCTATTTCCAAATTCCTTCTTAGTTGCTTGATACATACATCTAGATTATTAATATCATTCCTGATATTATGACATATATCATGAAATATTTTAGCCTCATAGGCTGCGTGAGCCTTTACCGTAGCTATGTCTGATAAATTGGTGAATTCACTATTAAATACCTTCATAACTTCTTTAGCTTTTACCTATGGATTTGCTTCTGATATCTGACTGGTTACAATACTTTGCAAATTTTCCATCACTTTAGTCAGTGCTCCTTCAAGGCTTTTCACTTTCTTGTTCTTACCAATGATTTTTTTTAAGGATGAAATTAATTTTATCTGATCATCATCATCTACTTCCTTTCCAAGATTTTCAAAAATAGATTCCTTTTGTGGTTTTTCTACCACAGTCTTAGGATTGGTACTGATTTCTGCTTGACTTTGTGCTCCTTCCTAACCTGCTATTGTTGTGTTTACCTGAATTTCTATTTGTTTTTCCTCTTCTTTCCTTGTTTCCTTCCTTTCTTCCTCTACAATTGATGTATCATGTTCTTCCATAGCCAAATTGTCAACAATAGCTTCAAGGTTGCTAAAAGGATTGTCATTACTATCTAGTATAATATTTGTTCCTTCTACATTCATTTCTTCATCTTTAATGTTAATTGATGGTGGTGGAGAGGGACTTCTCTAGCACTCAGGTCCCAAAGGTTGATCTGATGTACTTGTGTATTTAACACCTGTAGTCATTACCTTTAAAACTACTTGCTCAGTTTCCTTGTTTATTTCTTCATAATTTCCTCCCATTATCAGAATTGTTCTTCTTTTTGTTCTTAAGTGAGTATTAAGATCTTTCATTATCTCCTTGAAATGATCTTCATCTTGAATATCACAGAGCTTTCTCACAAAATTCTCTCTTATCTTATTGTCCTCTTTAGCTGCTCTCTTCTTTCTATTAATTAATTTCTCAAATAGATCATCTGGTATCTTCCCTTGAATACTATCAAATTTCTTATTAGTTAGTAACATATGTCTGACAACTGCATTTTCTAAGTTCAATCTTTCTGAATAATCATACAACTCATAGTAAGTGTTCATCTTTGAAAATCTCCATCATTAATGATTGAAGCATTCACTTTTTCTATCTTAGGTTTCCATTTTCTCTTATTGCTTCCAATTTCTTCATCATCTTTTATTTCTGATACTTTTCTTTGTATAGGGGAAAATATTGTTTCATGCATTTTACTAGGCCCACTTTCCATTTCCTTTACCCTTTTACCTAGTGGAGTGGTGGAGGTTCTTGCAGATTTCCTTGTTTCTTGCACCACTTCAATTTTTATTTCATTTTCTGTAACTTGTGCATCTCCAGTTTGAACTGCAACTGATGCTAAAGGTGGAACTTACAAAAATTCCTTGTGTCCAATGTCTCTTAATGCTGCCATGGTCTTCTTTTCTACTAGAAATTCATGTTCAAACATTCTTGTATCCTTCAAGATTTTCTTAATAGTGCTTTCCACTCTTTTCTTTCACAACTTTTCTTCTTGAAGAGATTTTGTAGAGTTAAAGTTCTCCTCATAGGTTCCAAATCTAGAGCTGTTTACATCCAATTTACTCTTAAAAAATCTATTCACATATTCTTCTAACTCATTTTTAGATACTTTGTATCCAAGAGGATCTATGAATTCTAATCTAGGTTCAACTGCTTCAACAAAAGTAAAGTCAGTATCAACCATGAAACATATTTCATCTTTGTACTTATTTACTACAGCTTTTTCTATCCTTGATCTTTCCCTTATCTGTTTCTAAAATTTTTTGATTCCCAAGGTTGCACTCTCATTAACCTTGTCTATAGGGTGTCTCAGATACACCTTGTTAATTCTTTCCAAATTAGTCTTGTTGTCATTACAATCATCTCCAATAGTGTATGGAAATCTTCTCAACAAAAGGAAAAACATATATGTGATAAGTGTTGAGAATCTGAATGGTGAGTTCTTGGTTTTCTTTATCTTTTCAAGGTTCTCAAATAGTTGAATTCTCAAGATTTCATATAAATCTACTTGCACTTTCTCTACGCACATCAAATAAGCTGCATGAATCATACAAGATGCCATGTCATCTTCTCTAAAATCAGCACAAAATTTAGATGTTAATATCTTACACACATATCTAACATCATCTTGCATTATCTTGCTAATTACAATTCCTCTACTGTTGTCAGATGATTTAGTGTTATCGAGTACTATCTTTTTAACATTCTTCTCATTAAATGGTATAACTCTTGATTTAGACAAATGAGTTACTTCATGTATTAAATCTTCTATGATGTCAATCACTCTATCATCCAACCAAAACTTTCCATTGTGAATTCTACTTAAGATTATCTTTGTGCATTCGTCATCTTCAAATTCATAGCTCAAAGAGTATTTCACAATTTCATTTTCCTTTAGATGTTCAAACCCTACTTTCAATGACATATCCTGATTATATATTTTGTCATATTCCTTAATCACACTACTTTCACTGATGTTTCCAAACGCTCATTTCAAGTAACCTTTTACATCATCTAAATGTAAAACTTCATCTAGAACGGTTGATAAAGCGTGATTGGGGTCTTCTTCTAAGGGTTCTACTAGTTCCCTTTTGAATTTAGGTCTAACTTTATCCCTTAAGTTGTGAATCAACGAAGCATCCATATCTTCTGCAAATGCTTTAACTTTCTGATAGATTTGCTTAGTAAAATACCTCAATTTCATGATTTAAGGATTTGCGTAGATCCGACAAGAAATTCTTTCACCAAGTCCTTCAAAATTCCTTCAATCACCACCAATTTGATCTCCTTAACACTTGTAGTCACTTGAATGATTAACTAATACTGATCATAGGCTTTTAACTTCAAGATTCTGACATTGCATTCAATTCTTTTGCCACTTCTTTCCAAAAAGTGGTTCCTTCTTACCTGAAAAACTTCAAACTTCTTGCGAACTTGCATATATTCATATTAGCTCATGCACTCCTAATCATAGCATTCTTACATCACATACTACCTTTCATTAACTGCACAAGACTTAATTCATGCATTACTAACTTCTACACTATCCTAAATTCCTATTCTAATGCATTCTTTATGAATTAATTACTTTGAGATGGGTTAGGAAGAGATTCACTCTTACCATTAGATACTTCACCTTTTTTATTACCTTCTATCCTGAATGTGTCTCCTTGATCTGTGGCTTTAAAAAATTTCACTTCTTCTAAATTACTACATCATCCTTTTTGACTATTTCTTGCATTCTCATTTCTCCTTGTATAATTTATAGGATTAGGGTTTCTCATGTTATTCATTCTGCAAAACCTTGTTGTATGACCAAATTTGTTGCATATCTAGAAAAGTATTCCATTGTTTCCATATCTCGGTCCAGTTTGGTTGATTTGTGATCTGCAATTCTTAGCAATGTGTCCAATCTTATTGCATTTATAACATACTACATTTCTTTTGTTCATATCTCCAGTAGGTCTCTTATTTGCATGGTTAGTATCTCTAAACTTTCTACTACTATTATTATCATTAGATCTAGGCTTCTTAAATTCAATAGCTCTATGTCCAAAACCATGAAAATTATAACAATTACCATTAAGAGGTTTGGATTTCTTACCTATGCATTCTTTCTTCATATGACCAAAAATATTACATGAAAAACATCTACTTTTGAATTCTCATTGCATACCTTAGGTGATTCTTCTTCTTTAGGTGGTTCTTCTTCTTTAGGCATATCCTCAGATTTGTTAGCTTCATCAGATTTCTTTTCATCTATGTTTTCAAAAACTTTCAGATCTAGTTCCTTGCTTTCTTCACTTACCTTAGATGAGTTAAATCCAAGACCAGTTTTATCATAGAATGGTTTTTGATAGGACGTTTGTTCATCAATCTTCTCACTAGTGAAATATAGTCTCTCAAGATGTTGCTTAGACTGAGTCAGTTCACCTTTCACAATTGTATTTCAAGTTCAACATACTGCAATTTTTTTCTTCTCAATTTCAGATGTCACTTTACAAAGTTTAGACTTTAGATCTTCATTCTCAGATTTCAGATTTGCTTCATTCTTGTTGTTTCCATCTTTCAAACTCAACTTCAGATTTATTATCTTTAATTCATGTTTAAGGATTTCATTTTCTTTTTCCAGATTTTCATCACAATATTCAATTTGAATTGTAGATTATTTTTCTGATATCAGTTCTTCCATCTTCTTTTTTAGCTTCTCAATGAGGTTCTTTGCATCATCATATTTTCCTTTCAGAGTATCTCTTTCTTCAGTAAGTATATCAATTTGTTCAAGAGCTTCTTCAGGTTTCTTTCTTAGCTAATCCATATCCATTGAGATCTTATTCAAGCTGCTAGGCTTTCTCTAAATGATTATTTTTTGAGTAACAAAGCTCTAATACCAATTTTTAGAAATAGGAAATATTGAGAGGGGCGGTGAATTAGTATTCCAAAAACTTTTACTTTTTCCCAATTATGGATATATAAAAGATTAACTTCATACTTGCAAAATAGAGTAAACTAAATAGCATGCATAGCAATAAAGAAAATGAACTCATAACACATTATTTGTTCTCTAGGAAACCCTAGCTAAGGGAAAAACCCCAGTGGGGATGTTACCCACAATGATCCACTAATCAAAAGTATCTGGTAAAGGATGTTGACCCTATTAAGAGTCTATTACATACATATAGTGTCTCAGTCCTGATTAAGGGACTCTAGACCTTATTAGAAGCCTCAACCTTGCTAAGAGTTGGTAGTACAAATAGAAGTGATTACAAGATGAGCCCACTTCACAAACAAGTAAAGTATAACAATATATGATTACAAAAGGGAAAGGTATATAACCTTTTTTAGTTGCTGAATAGCTTTCCTATTCTTCGCTTGCACATACAAAGTTTTCTTGCTTGTCTTTCACAATTTACAACTTCGCATCAATTTATTTCACATACATATGTCACACACTTGCTATCTTCACATTACATATGTCTCACATTTATACAAGTTATTAAGAATAATAACTTTTACAGTCAGCTTTACAAAACACAAATCACTTTAAAAAATACATATTAACTTGTATTCCCCAAGGGTTAACATATAGGTTGTCGTCCCTTAAATTATTAAGTCATTATTTTGATAAACAAAATAATCCCTTAACTTTCATACTAATTCTGTCTTCATTTTTTGTCTTGTCGACTTCAACTCTGTCTCTGGTAATACTACAATAACTTCTTATGTACATGTCATACAAACTTGCACTCTCAGGTGAGTCCTCAATATACATCATAGTATCCATGTTCAAGTCCACAAGCACTAAACTTACTTATATTGATGTCATCACCCAAAACTATCTCTAGCTATACTGGGAAAATGTTGCTTACATTCAGACAATTTTACTTTGCGCTCTGTCATAACTACTTGCTATCATATGTGGTCTTCATATAGATTATATGTTACCAAAATGACAAAAACCTAATATCTAACTCAGCCAAATTTCCAACACAATCAGCACGTGGAAAGTAGCAGATTACAACTCCGGTAGCAAGGAAAACAACTCTAACTTTGAAATGGTTCATCCAATCCTTATGTACTCATACGAGAAGGTTCCAAAGTAGGTCCTCAACATCATGTAAGCTTCTCATAACATGAAACCAAAAACTACAACAACTATAATGCAAACAATAGATAAGAACATAAAACATGAAATGTTTTTAGTGATTCAAGATTGCTCGAGACCCAAGATGCTCTTGAATCATATTTGTCTAGCCATGCATACCAAACTCTCGGTGCTTTTTTTAATCCATTCAATTATTTATCCAATCGAAAAACCATATCACCTTGATCAATCAAAGGAAAACTATTAGGATACTCAACATATTTAATTACCCTTCTAATTATCTATTTAAGAATGACAACTTAACATCCATATGATATATCTTGAAATATTTGTAAGTAGCATATGCAAGAAAATTTTTGACTCCTTGAATCCTAGCAACATGAGAAAATATCTCCTCAAAATCAATACCTTCCATTTGGGAATATCCTTTGCTAATAAGTCTAGCTTTATTCCTTACTACTTCATTGTCTTCATTTAGTTTTTTCCTAAATACCCACTTAGTTCCAATCATATTGTTATCTTTAGGTCTTGGAAAAAAATGCATGTATTGTTCTTTTCAATTTGTTCTAACTATTCTTTCATTTTCTTCACCCAACTTTCATCTTTTCATGCTTCATCAAAATCCTTGGGTTCAAATTTAGAGATCGAGAGAATTTATTCTCTATTTATAGCATCTCTACTTCTAGTCAAAACACCATGATTCCTATGACCAACTATTATATTTTCTAAATGATTCATCCCTACATACCTTGGAGTCTTCAGATTTTATTTTTTAGCATAATCTTGTGTTTCTACTTATTCCTCATTTACAACTCCATCATCATGTTCTACAAATCCACTTTGATTCTGATTCTAATAATGATTTCATGTTTTTAAAATTTAACTTTCCTCTTCTTCATCTTATAACTACATGATTTGACCTATTTTTTATAACTTTTATCAACTTTCACATTAGCACTTTCAACTACCTTTTGAATAGTTTGTCAAATAGCTTATATGCTTTTTTTTTGTAGAATAGACAAGAAACATAACCTCATCACTATAGAAAAATGACCATTCCAAAGTTCATAGGGTGTCTTACTAGTTCATTTATTTATCTAAGTTTGGTTTATTGTATAGAATACGGTCATCGCTTCTACTCTCTAGTATATTTGTGGAACACTTCCTTTTATCATCATTGTCCTTGTAGTGTCAATAATGCATAAGTTCCTTCACTCTGCAATTCTATTCTATTGTGGGGTCAATACAGATGATATACGTCTCTTTATTCCATGCTCCTCACAGCATGCATTAAACTCTCCTAGATTAAATTCTCCACCTCTGTCTGATCTTAGGTATTACATCTTCAAACTAGTCTTAGTCTCAACCATAGCTCTAAGGATCTTGAACTTATCAAAAGCTTCTTATGCCTCCTTCATAAATCTAACCCACATCATCCTTCAATAGTCATCAATAATAAATAAAATATTTTCTCCATAATAGGCTCTAATCCTAGTGGGACCACATAAATTTGTATGCACCAAATCTAACAATCTACATGAAGAATATGTCTTACTTTTAAAAGTAAATTTAGTAGACAACTGACATTCATTACACATTAGTGGGCTTGAACAATATAGGAAAATCTCTTACAATATTTGTAGTAGTTATCTTTACAATATTATCAAATTTTACATGAAAAAACCTTTTTTACTACAACACACTATCATCAATTTTAGCAATCAAACATCTATTCTTTGTTCTATTCAAATTAGAAATATTACTTCTGTTCTTAGTACTTGATGTGATCTCATTTTTAGAACTTCCCTAAATTACGCACTTTCCATCCTTGAATTGTAAGTAACATTTATTAGAAAACTACCCAACATTCAAGTGATTGTGCTTCAGACTGTCAACATATAGAACATCATCAGTATTATTTTTTTCCATCAAGTGTAATCGAACCTCTTCCTTTGATGAAAAAAGGAGTATTGTCACCAAATCTGACAACACCACCTTCATACTTTTTCTAATTTCACAAATTTGTTCTTATCTCCATTAATATGATGTGAATAATTGGTATCTATTACACATACATCTTTTATTTCAACATGCATAGCTAGGGCATTTTCCTCATTTTAGAAAGTATGATTTTCATCTCTAATAGCTATGAACATAACCTATCTTCATTCTTCTCAGATTCATCATCAGTTACACCATCAGTAGTAGCTACATAACATTTCTTATGATACTTAGGTTGAGACTTTCTAGGCTTATACTTTGGTACTCTCTTAGGACATCTAGAATAAAAATGACTAATTTTATTTATTGAAAAACATTTCAAAGGTAGCTTCCCTTCATAATTATTTTCTCCCTTAAGCAATCTCTTTTCAATTAGGTTTTCTATCTCTTCCATATTTATCTCCTCTTATTTAATTTCTTCCCATTCCTTAGCATATCTGGATACATACTTAGAAGAACTTCCACCATATTCATATATCATCTTATCTTAAGAAATAGTGGCTTTAAATGTAGATTCAATTTTAGGAAGACTATCACCAAATATTGTCATTTCAAAAAAAAGATAACTTACCAAACAATGAGTCCCATCTAGTCATGGTCTTGATTTATTCAATAGAAACAAATTTGTTGTCGTAAGTAGAAGGAAAGGATCTCAGGATCTTAGAAACAAATTCCTCTTCATCCATCTTTTCACTAGCACTTGTGATTTAACAAAAAAATTTGATCACCTTCTAAAGATACGCTTGAATATTCTCATCCTCACTCATTCTCAAATATTCCAACTTTCTTTTATGATCTACAATCTCACTTGCTTTACTAAGGCATTTCCTTCATGTAATGCTTCGAATGTTGTACATATATCATGTGTGGTCTCTAACTCCATAACAATTGTATATTTTGCATTCAATAAGGCTCTTAGAAAGGCTTCCTTTTCTCTTATTTTATACTCAAATTCCTTATGCCCATTAGTAGAAGTAGTAGATAGATCTACAGGAGGTGTATATTTTTTATTTTTAATTGCCCAATAATCTTCTCCAATGCATCTAAAATGTGTGATTATCCAAACCTTCCATAGAGAATAGTTTTATTCAGGTTCAAATCTTGGGCTCTCCTTCTTAAAGGCTACCATCCCAAATCACCTCAAGTGGTCAAGCTTCAAAAAGAGGATCTATCTTTGATATCAATTATTAGAAACAAGGAAGCACATACAAATGAGAGGGGGGGGGGGAATCAATTTTGTCAACTAATTCCAAAACTTCACCCAACACTTAAGCATAAAAATTAGATCAGAAAGATAATCATTAAAGAATTGTACCAAGATACATAACAACACATAACACTAAAATATTTAACATGGAAACCCGGTGAAGGAAAAAACCAGGATGGGGATAAAACCCACAAGATAATGTACTAGCACAGATCCCATGTTAAAGGTATGCACGTGCATTAAGGCTCACTTCCTTGAGCTCAGCTCTCAAATACAAAAAAGGAAAACAACTATGAGGTTACAACAAGGGATACAGCCAAAAAATGGACCACAATCCACTGTAGACAATAATCCACTAATTTATTCAAACTGACTGATAACATCTTTAATATGCCAATACAAATCCAATGAAGTATAATAAATCTCTTGTTATATTTCACTCATATCTCTTCAGATATACATGTGTACATCCAATGGCTCTGTTCTCAATCACAAATGATTACTCCTTTAAATATATTTGCATCACCTTAGAAACATGAACAAGGTCAACATCAACCTTAACTCCTAGATCATGAATATTTAAGAAAATAATAATGTGATCCAAGATATGTAATCAAAGACTTAGCTAGGACACAAATCTGCATCCACGAACATGCTAAGATCCAAAATTATCGCCACAAATCTCCACAACATGATATCTCACAAAGTTAAATAAGAACACTAAAAATATCAACACACCATAAGAAAACCACTAAATCTGATCAAATAGCCCAATGCCATCTAACAAAATGAATATAATACAATCTAGAAACATCAACAAGCAACATAGAATACCACATTAATAACATATACATTTTTGGCTCAAAATTTACAATTGTCATTGTACTGCTCATCAGGAACATCAAACAAAAACCTCTTTCACTCAATAAAAATAGTTTTCCAACATCAAAATAATAAATCATTCAAGATGAGGAAACACATCCATGTTCCATACTCACCACCAGGTTAGAAACTCAAAATATCGCATAACTTATCCAAAAACCACAACACTGTCACTTCCTCAACAACCATAAAATTATCCTCTAATCAATGACATGAAACTCACTCAAAGAATAATGTTTCTAACATATTAAACTTAAACAAGATCAAGTAGAAACATCCCTCAAAATATTTGTAACTATAAAACATCTGATACTCAATACAATAGTCATACCAAACCACACACTTTACTACAAATAAAGGAACTCTGTCAAAAATAAGAGAATATGTTGACATCAATGGAAAAACATCAATCTCAGTGTATATATGCACTATATCTCAAAAATCCCCAATAGGAAGGGACTAAAAACCTCATCCTTGGTCTTCAAGAAGTATATCCAGTTGTTCCTAGAGAAACCATCAATAAAAGTATCAAAGTACTTGTATCCTCTGAGAGACTTTGTCGACATTGATCAATATATATCTAAATGTACTAGATCAAGAATACCCTTGGATCTGGTGTCACTCCTTGGAAAAGTTTCTTTTGCAAACTTTCATAACACACATCCCTCACATATATCATCATTTTCTTTTCTTTCCTCTAGAATACTTATCACTATATCACAAAGAAATTTAAATACTCCATGATGTATATGGACCATCTTCCTATGTCATAGATCTCATTGATCTCTAGGATTATTATTTCTTATGAGTCCCTTAGGAGTATCAAATTGCAACCTATAAATCCAACTGCTCCTAACTCCAATAGCTATGGTTAATTTCCAATCCCAATACTTGATCAACACATGTGCCCCTATAAAGAGTACATTGTAACCTTTATGTTGAAGTACAAATAGAGAAATCATATTCATATATGAACCTACTATATGTAACATATCATGAAGTGGAATCAACTTTCCATTCTCCCTCAAAAATTGAATAGTCACTTTACTAACTGAATAGATTTTAGACATGTTCCACATAGAAATTTAAAATCTTCTATCTTCCTTATAACTAGAGAAGAACTCTCTAACTCTTGTCATATTAAATGATGCTCCACTATCTATATACTAAATACTCTGTGAGGTTGAATTAATCATACAAACTATGAGTGCAAAACCATCCTCCATTATACTACAGAGCTCATCTGCACTTACTGAAGCTACCACCTTCTTCTTGGTTTTCATTTCATTTTTCTTCCTTCGTGGTCAATCACTAACATAGTGGCCAAAGTTGTGAAATCCATAGCACTTAATATTAAGCAAGTCCTTCTTCTCACTTTGTTGATTTGATCCTTTACTAAACCCATTCTTTTCTTTCCCTTTTCCCACTAGGGAAATGTTTCATGTTTCACCTCACTTTTCTGACTCTTATTATTTGTTTCATTGAAAAGACTTAGTCTAAGCTCTTCTTGGGTGAATTAACTCCATAGTTGATCCTTACTTGGTAAGGTGTCTTGTCCATTACCAACTTGAACAAAGATATCCCACAGCTTAGTAAACCCATTTAGGGCTATTCTTACTAGCTCAGAATCATTTGGTTTATCTTCAACTACTATTATCTCATCCTTCATAATTCTAATCCTAGTGAGGTAACATGTAATGTATTTTCCCTTGTTCATCTAGGTATTCCTCAACCTTCCCCTAAGAATCAGCTTTGGGTTAGTGGTAGTATTTTGATACAAATTTAGAATGGTATCCCACATCTTCTTTGTTTTATCTAACTTGGTGATATGAAGAACTATATGGTCCTTGACGCCACAAAGGATTAGCCTCATCACCTTGGCATCATTCTTCTTGTATGCTAAGATCTATGTTGGATCTATAGGTAGAGATACAACACTAGTCAAATATTCCATGATACCATTATCTTCCGGTAATACATATATTATGGCTTTCCTAACACAAAAATTTGAGGCTCCATCCAATCTATCCTGATCTCTTAAACCATTTGAGACCATCTCAAGGGATAAAATAAATAATAATTCGAAAGAGGTTGAACTAGGTTTTATAAACCCTCGATTTTCTCTCCTTTGCCTATGCTAAACCTTTTCTACCCTCAAATTTAATCCAACACCATGTGAAAATTCTATTGCAACTACTAGTTATTAATCTCCTAACTTAGATAGATTATTTGACTATTGAAAATTAATTCATAACAAATATTGAAAAATAACACAACTGCAACTTCACAAATAAAATTACAAATTATCGTTGGAAAAACCTATAAGGGAAAATGAGTACTAGAGATGAGAAATATATATTAAACTTTAGCAAATTCAAAGATACACAAACTGCTTATCTCTTACTAGCAGAGCTCTGACAAGATTGTGCTCCAGAACTTCTTCTCCTAAATTTTCTTGTTGAGATTCGACTACTATTGTCACCAACACTATCACCACACCTTGGTTATCACTACAAAACCATTTGCTAAGATTGAAAATTCATTTTCCATCACTACAAATGCTTCTTAGGTGTGTCCTCTCAAAGTGTCCAATGACCCCTTTTATACTACTCTCATTAGAAACCAACGATGGAGATTTAATCTCAATCAATGGCTGAGATAAATTAGACACTAAGAAACCCTAACTAAGTGGTTTCTAGGTGTCTCTAAAAGACTCGCTTAATTAAATAAATAATTTTTTAGACTCCAACTAAGCGTCCAGAAAAAAAATAATTTACTAATTCTTGGGAATGGAGTTGTCCAAACTACCCACACTAACATAAACTTCCACTCAGATGTTACTACCATAAGATGATATCTTAAAAAATTTCCACTAAAAAATTTAGGCTTGCACCATAGAAATGGAAGAAAATATGAAATAAAATTAGACCCATAATGGACTTGGATGTCTCCTTTCAAAATTGTAACTCACCAACATAATTGTTTTACCTTCAACAATTGGAAGAATCATTGACAGTTGCAATACCCTTGAACAAAGAGATGCTTGCAATGGAGGAGAAGCTAATAAGAAATCATCTTCATCAAAACCTCGATTCTTCATGTCTGACACTTACCTCTGACACAACTATAGTTATCAGCCAACTGCACGACTGCAATGTAATAACAAATTAACTACAAATATGTCAATAAAATTGATTTCATAAGGCATGAGGAATGTATTCCTTGCACGCTCTATAACCTTACTATAATCCACTCACCATCTTTGGATCCATATTTTGGTTCTATTATCTCCATTCAAATACACCTTATGATATGTTGCAACATGTTTTATTTATCTCTTTTCTATATTCTAAATATATTTTTATCTTAATTATGATAAGAAAATATTTAATGATTATAATTTTAGATTTTTCAATCCCGTAGACTCTAACATAAGCTACTTACCACACATTTTAAAGGTTCTTTAGGAGTGGATATGTAAAGAAGAAAAACACAAAAAATTAGATTGGTTTATTGCTATACGTGGATCTTATGTCCATTCAAGTGTGCAGATTTACTTTTGTGCATTCTTTTATACATGGTCATAGAGCTTGAAATACATATTTATTTTGTGATTCACGTGCAATTTTTAAGAATGCACACATTAAAATCACACATTCCAATTTTGTTAACAATTTTATAAAGTGATGCAACACTTTACAAGCAATGGAGCAACACCTTTGAATGCCTTCTTTAACAATCTTAATGTATATATATACACACTTATTTTTATAAATTTAATATGTTTAATTAAATAAAAAATTTCTATGTACATTTAATAAATGTGATTTTATTGAAAATTAATTCATAATAAAATAAAATGAAATTCTTATTTAATTTCAATATTTTTGTATATAAATATATGGAAAATAAATATGATAAATCTAATTAATTATAGAAAAATTCCAAGTTGATTGGGATGTTTAGTGCATATTTAAATTTAAATTGAATTATTAAAACAATTACCAGTGCTCTTCTCCCATTTATATCCTTCAAGGTAAAGGGAGAGTTCATATAGCCTAGCACAGTTATATTAGAACATAGAGGAGATAGAGCTAAAAATCTTCAAGACTACCAACCTAATAGTGTCTAGGAATATTTGAAGAATTGTATAGTATGTCTATTCACATATATTTTCATGAAATTTTTTTGCATAGATTTTTTTAAAATTACATGATTATTTTAGAATATTCTCAATTGCAAAATAATAATCATATTAAAATAGATAGAAGTTGTAAAGAAATGTAGAAAGTCATGTAAGAAAATACTATAATGAAAGTGCTAACACAAAGGTCCAAAAAGCCTCGAAAATAGTATACAGGACCATAAATCAAGGCCTGGAAATGTACGAAAAGAAAAAATAAACAATACTAAGGACAATGACTAAAAGGGAGAAATGAAAAAGGTCAAAAATAAATATATAATTTAGAAAACCAATATATTTGCTCAAAAAGGTGTAACATAAGGCGGATAGAGCTTAAAAACCGTAAGACGACCAACCTAATAGATCCTAGGGACGACGGAAGAATTGTATAGGCTGAATAAAGAGTTATGTACTGTAAAAACATAATAGAGATCAAAACCGGGGGGGGCGAGGGGGCGGGGAGAGAATACTTCAGGAAGTTTTTATTATTGACACACAATAGCGATTAATCTGCCATCCTTCATCTGCAAAATTGTTGTATAAATACTTGTTAATGTCAACTTCGTCTAAAAGATCTCTGAAAATAGTTGTCTTCTGCTACAAACGCAGGTCTGATTGAATCATTAACTAAATCATATATCCTCTTAATTGAATTCTCTGCTCAATCATTTGTATTTGTGCGTCCATGTTTATAGCCTCTTACAAACCTCCAATTATACCGATTTATGAAAGTAATTTACAAATGTTTGATAAGAAAAAAATGGTAGATGTTCATATATTTACAAATTAATTGAAACAGAGATTAATTTTTTATCCATTCAATTAGCATGTTTATAGAACGCTTCATTCTAATTTAAACAAGCATCCACCATATTCAAATCTACAATCTGCGAACTTCAAAGCACTTCAGAGACCATCAAACTCGAAAAATACATCCATCCTGAAGAGGACGATTTATTACTGGATGTCCACATTAATGATAGGCTAACTTTATATGTCAGATTTTTACATGATAGCACAACCAAATCGTTAAGCTTCAATGTAGGAAATTAAACATTAGGGACAAATAGATAACATGGTTTTGTTTTAGGTACTCTTTTCCTCATACTCGGCGTGGTAAGAAGTTTAATACGGACGGTAGTTTACTCCATCAGCGTCATCTTCCATGTAGGCAAAAATCAGGCCGATGACGATCCAACGGAAGAATAAACGAAAACCTACGCCATGAAGATCGTCGGGGCGGCGAGTAATCTCTATAGCAGCTAAGGTAATGACGAATAGCTGAATGCAAATCCTTAGTATAAAATGAGGAGGAAAATAAGCTTCAAATGATTCAATCCATGTAAACAATAACTGCGGAAACCATAGAAGCCGGCTCAACAACGCCTCCAGAAGCCATGTAAGTCCTCTGCATAGCATGCGAAAAATCCAAAGTATAATGCTTTGCAATTGATGATTGTGATGTGGCTCCATTGATGCCCACTTTTTCTGCCTAGCTGATACTTTTCTCCTGCAGAAAGTGTGAACCCAATGTAAGGCACCCACATCTACCATTTACAGAATGCTATCACCAAATTTATATTGAGCTTGAAAGAAAAATTCGACGAGACGTTTGGATGAACCCAGGGCAATAGAATCCCAAGCGTCGAGTTAAGCATTCTGGAATATTATGAAGCCTTTTTTTTTACTTGGAATTGTTCTAGTCGGAGGCCGGAATAAAATTTACCTGTTACGCTTATGGTATCTTGTTTTACATTTTTTCACAAATATTTCGTTCTAAGCTAATCGATATAAGTATATACAAACTAGATAAAGAATGCTAGGGGAAATGGATCAGAGATATGGTTAGTTTGATCAATATGTACTTGAGACATGTGCAATGTTTATTTAGTCCATGCTCTTTATTAAATGAAAAAATAGTCTTATTTGTAATTTTTTATATAATTAATAATACCAACTAATTAGCTATTATGTACGCTGAATTGTCCTTACACTTTTTTTAAACATAAAATAGACACCTTTGACCTTATTATATTGTTGAAATATAAAATATATATTTTTATCTTTTTAGAAATAAAGTTTGGAGATGTTGTTTATTGGGGGACTCTTTATAATAGCATGTTTAAAGTAAAGTGTTGCAAAAAAGGATTTCTTAAAGATTCAACAAAAATTTAATAGATAAGTTCTTCATAGTTGTACAAGAAAATATAATTTATTAATTTTTTTTTGGTAAAATATCACTTGTTACTATACTGTTATATTTTGTTGTTAGTATATTGACATATTTAAATTTGAAATATAACTTATATGAAACCTAAATGAAATGAACACCTATTAGTAATAAACACCATTCTTAACTCTAACTTTTACATTGAACACAAATTGATCATTAGTTTAACAAAACAAACTATTTTTTGCTATAAAAACAATACATTATTAGATATAAAATACACCTTATTTCAAAGAGAAATGAAGCAATGGTTGAACACTAAAACATTATTACAATCCTTCTAATTTCATAAAAAATATAAGGTATTTATTATTCTCACATTTTATATTTGGGAGAGGACATATTATTGGTAGGAAATATTATTGGTAGGAATTCTATTTATTTACTAAGACCGTGATGCTAAACTCAAAAAATATATTCGTAAACCCTTATTTACCCCTCCACAATTCTAGATCAACAAACAAAATTCAAAAACATATCAACCAAGTGCTTCTTCATAAATTCAAAGTGTAAAAGAAGAAAAGTGATGTAGGAGCATCCTAGGTGTAAGAGCAATCTTGCATCACACAAAAATATTTCTGGTTTCTTTTTCAATAAGGGTATCTTGTGCAGAGCTGCTATTTATGGAAACTTACTATTTTTAGTCAGTTGGTCTTATGATCTCCAAATGTTCTAATTTCACAAGTGGAGGTTCATCTCAGTCATTTCAGCCTACCAGTTAAGTTTCATTTCCATATCATCTATATTAGTGAAGTTATTGAGGTTTTTTGGTACAAAATCTTTGAGCTCAATTTTGAAGGCCTTAGAGGCTCCAGATCATGATCGACCCCCAGCTGACTAGAGCTTGCACGAGTCGGGCACTGTATATCTCATTGTGACTTTTCTGAAAAGTGGTTATAATAGAAAAATGGAGCTACGGTTAAAAAGTTATGTCTTCTAGAACTTGGGCTACCTAAAAGCATATTTTGTATTTATTTTGAGCCAACCCTATGTAAAATAAAAAGAAAAGAAAATAATCTATATTTAGTCGGCCTTAAAGGCTAAATTTTTGGAACCTTCTCAGGCGATGGAAATTGCCTATATAAGGAAGGCCCATAGTGTTGTCTTAGGCAATTCGGAGCAGTTCAGAGTAGTTCTAGGTAATAATTCAAGGTTTTGTCCCTCAAAATATTATAAGGAAAATGCCCATGCGACTTTACACATTGTAATTCTGAAAATTTGTAATTCCAAATTTGTGGAGATAATAATAAGCCCATTTTATGTTCTTGTAATTTGCTGTTGTTTCTCTATTTCTATTATGTGTTTGTGCTATAAAGAGGAGTACCCTTCATCAAGTGGTATCAGAGCAGGAGTTCCTGAGTGTATAAATAGATCACCGACTGTGAGGCAGTTTGCACCAGGACTGTGGGTTAGGATTTTTGTGTAAATAAATCATCGACTGTAAGGCAGTTTGCACCAAGACCGTGGTTAGGGTTTTAGAAATACGTGTGAAAATGCCTCCATGAAGGGAATGTGGCAGAAAAGCTGGTGGTGTGACACCTAAGGTTAGAGTTCTCTAGAGACAAGTACGAGCATTGCACGAAGAGATTCATAGAGGAATAAATCTTAATGTCAGAGACAAAAGTGAGGATGACGTCGAAGGAGGAAATTCAGATCAAGAAAAAAAAGGTGAAATTATGAACCAAGAGGAAGAAAGTCTTTTTTGAGCCATTTCCAAGATCGGGAAAAGACCTAAGATTGAGGTTCCTACATTTTTAGGAAATCTTAACCCAGAGGAATTGATCAACTAGATCAATAAATGTGAAGAATATTTCGAGTGTGAAGATATTGAAGATCCTGATAGGGTCAAGTTTGCAAAGGCCAGAATGAAGGGTCATCCAAAGATCTAGTGGTAAGAGATTCAATTAGAGCAAAATAGAAGAGGAAATGATAAAATCACAAGATGGGATCAGATAGTGGATAAATCGAAGCGACAGTTCATTCCTGTTGATTATAAGTTTAACCTACTAAATAAAATGCAAAGTTTGAAGCAAGCAAGAAGATCTATTTAGGAGTATACAGAGGAGTTCTATCGAATCCTCATCAGAACAGGCCATGTAGAAGCTGATAAGGAGAAAGTTGCACATTATCTTAATGCGTTGAGGTTGAGCATTCAAGAAAATTTGAATCTAGTTTGAATGAACATTATTGAAGAGGCATACTACTTTTCCCTAAAAGTAGAGGAAAAGATGAACAAGAAATCTGAAAGCAGACAAAGTGGAATAGGTCGTGGTGGAAGATCTGGAGGATAGTCTTATGGGGGCTGAAATGAAGATCTGAAAAACAAGGAAGATGCCAGTAGCAATCAAAATCAGAGAGGGAACAATTCCAATCATTTCCAAGATCAAAATAATAGAGATCGGAGAGGAAGAGGAAGAGGAAGAGGACAAGGATCTGAAAGAGGAGGCTTCCATGGAACAGGTTTCCACTATGTAGAAGAAGGTTATAGGGCCTTTGAATGTCCTCAATGCCAAGAGAGGATAGATAGGAGAAATGAAGGTCAGGCTAGAGTTGCACATGTGGATGAAGATGTTAGATCATCACATTCTAAAGATGCTGAAAGAGGAGAAACTCTAATTAATAGAAGAGTTCTGCTAAGTGGTGAGAATGAACCTAAGAAAAGGAGGAATATGTTTCGCACTAGGTGCAAGTGTCACGATAAGTGTTGTGATGTGATCATCGATAGTGAAAGCACTGACAATATGGTGTCAAAAGAGATGGTGACAAAGTTGAAGCTCAAGAGACAGAAACACCCACACCCTTATTAGATTGCCTGGGTGCAAGATGACCAAAAGGTCATGGTTACTGAACAGTGCCTAGTGAAGTTCAAGATTAGCAGGTACCACGATGAAGTACTATGTGCTATCATACCTATGGATGCATGTCATATATTGTTGGGAAGGTCGTGATAGTTTGACAAGCGTGTTGTACATGATGGTCGAGAGAATAATTATTCCATGACAAAGGATGGAGTGTGACATAAGATAAAGCCATTGAAGGACATAGAACAAAATGTATGTGGTACTGTAAGAATAAGTTTTGTTGATGGAAAAAAATTCCTAGAGGGTATGAGGCATGAGCATGTATGTTTTTATTTAATTCTAAAATTTGGTAAAGAGGAAGTAGAAGATGTACCTATAGAAGTTGTGGATTTGTTGGATGAGTTTCAAAATATTGTATCTGATAATGTACCTAATGGATTACAACCAGTCGGGAAGATTAGTCATCAGATGGACTTGATCCCAGCAGCTAGTTTGCTAAATAAGGCACCACATAGAATGACACCTGCAAAAAGTGAAGAGTTAAACAAACAAGTGCAAGAGTTGTTGCAGAAAGGATTGATTTGTTAGAGTCTAATTCCTTGTGCTGTACCAACAATATTAGCACCAAAGAAGAATGGAGAATGGAGGATTGTACAGATTCTAGAGCTATCAACAAGATCACAATCAAGTACAGATTTCTTTTGCTACGGATGGATGATATTATGGATTGTTTGAGTGGAGCCGTGTATTTCTCAAAGATAGATCTCAAGAGTGGATATCACTAGATTTGGATTAGAGAATGAGATGAATGGAAGAGTACCTTCAAGACAAAGGAAGGACTATATAAGTGGTTAGTCATGCCTTTTGGGCTAACCAATGCATCGAGTACTTTCATGTGGCTGATGAATGAGGTTCTGAATGAATTTCTGGGTAAGTTTGTCATTATTTACCTAGATGATATTTTGATGTTTAGTAAGACATTGGAGGAGCATATGATGCATATTCGTATGGTGTTTGAGAAGCTAAGGGAAGAGAAATTGTTGATTAATTTGAAGAAGTACAGTTTTGTGGAGTTAGTGTATCTAGGATTTGTAGTTTCAGCAGAAGGTCTAAAAATGGACCCAGAGAAAGTGTAAGCTATCCTTGAATGGCCTACTCCAAGGAGTGCTACTGAGGTAAGATCGTTTCATGGTTTGGCAAGATTTTAGATAAATTTTATAAGACATTTTAGTTGTATTTGTGCACCCTTGACTGAAGCAATGAGAGAGGATAGAAAAGAGTTTAAGTGGACTACAGAGGCAGAAAAGAGTTTTGAATTGTTCAAATAAAAAGTTACAAAACAACTTGTTTTAACACTTCCAAATTTTAATAAGGCGTTTCAAGTAGACTGTGATGCTAGTGGTACTGTAATAGGAGCTGTTATGAGCCAATAAAGTAAACCTATTGCTTATTTCAGTGAGAAGTTGAATGATGCCAAGAGAAAATATTTTGTTTATGATCAGGAATTTTATGCTATAGTTCAGGCATTAAAGAAGTGGAGACACTATCTACTTCCTAAGGAGTTTGTTTTATATACAGATCATCAAGCTTTGCAATATTTGAATAGTCAAGGAAATTTGAATCAAAGGCTTTTGAAGTGGGTCAAGTTTTTGCTGATAGAGATACGGATTGAGGTGGTTGGGTTCAAGGAACTGAAGAGTTTGTATCCAAAGGATCTTGATTTTGGTGAAGTTTGAAAAGCTTGTACAGAACCTATTACTCTAGATAGAACAAAGTGGTTGGATTTCATCATCCAAGATGATGTCCTATTCAGAGGGAGCCAATTGTGCATTCCATGAAGTTCTATGAGGGAGAATCTCATCAAGGAGAAGCATAGCGGGGGATTGGCTAGATATTTTGGTCATGATAAAACTATTGCTATTGTTAGTGAGAATTATTATTGGCCATAGTTGCAGTAAGATGTCAAGAAGTTTGTACAAAGTTGTAGAGTGTGTTAGATGGTTAAATGAGTGAAGTAGAATACAGGGTTGTATTAGCCATTATCTGTACCATAAAAACTTTGAGAGGATATCAATATAGATTTTGTTCTTGTATTACCAAGGACACTGTGTGGACATGATTCAATTTTTGTGGTAGTTGACAGATTTTCAAACATGACACATTTCATCCTTGCTAGAAGACTAATGATGATGTTCATATAGCAGAATTGTTTTTTAGAGAAGTGAGACTACATGGTTTTCCAAAGAGCATAGTTTCAGATCGGGACACTAAGTTTGTTGGTTATTTCTGGCATACATTATGGAAGAAGTTAAAGATAGATTTGAAGTTTAGTTCATCACATCATCCACAAACTGCTGGACAAACAGAGGTGGTGAATAGGAGTTTTGAGAATTTACTGAGATGTTTGGTTGGAGATAAGCCAACAAGAAGGGATTTGATTTTGCCACAGGTGGAATTTGCATACAATAATTCTATCAACATGAGCATTGGTAAATCATCATTCCAGATTGTATATAGAAGCAGTCCCAGAAATGCATCTAAGTCAAGGAAGAAAGATAAAGGAGAAATAAGTAGTGTTGAAGCTGAGGATTTTGTAGAACATTTGAAGAACATGCATGAGGAGGTGAAGAAGCATATTACCAAGATGAATGTGCAGTATAAGGCTAAGGCAGATGAAAAAATAAGGCATAAGGAATTTTAGGTTGGAGATGAAGTCATGGTTCATTTAAAGGAGTGATTTCCACTGGGTACATATAACAAGCTAAAAATGAAGAAGTTTGGGCCATGCAAGATACCAAAGAAGCATGATTCAGGAAATGCATATGAGGTAGAATTGTCTACTGAGTTGAATGTTTCACCAGTTCTTAACATTTCAAATTTTACAGAGCATAATGAAGGAGTCGTTCAAGATAAGATCGCAACAGCACAGTGGAGTATTCCAGCAACTACTTCAGCTACTAAGGAGATTGAGGACATACTAGATACTTGTGTTGGCTGAAGTACAAGAAACATGGCATATGTAAAATATCTGGCCAAATGGAAAGGATGACCTATTGAAGATTCTGTTAGCACGTGCAAAAAATTTCATGGCTTTAGCAATTTTCTATCAGTCTCTACAATTGTTTTTAGGTCCCTGGCATAAACCCTTAGGCAAAAAATTTCAAAAATCTAGCCGTTGGGTCCTTAAATTAAAAAATACCCTGGCCTTGTTCTAATTTTGCATTACCTTTTTAGGGTGACTTAAAACTTTAAATCTGCATGTGCTAATTAAAATGACCAGCTTCAGGTTTGTGGTTAGGTTTCATGTGTCGGCGGGTCCCCTTTATATTTCCTAAGTCATCGGTTAATCATTCCTAAGTTCCTAGCACCCTGCAAGTTTTAATTTTTCCTATATCCTGAGCTTTAATACTTCCTAATGTTTTGGCTTTGTGTTTTCTTGGGCCCGGCTCTCTAACACCTTCTCCATCTGACGGTGGGTGTATCTTCTCATGAGATGTGTCAGAGGCTTGCGAACTGAAGACGTCTGTTGATTCTCCTTTATGACAGAGCTTCTCAAACAGACAGGTCCACTACCATGTTGGGATAGTTGGAGTTCTCTCATTGGTTCGTGTGTTGCTGAGAGGGATCCTCTCAGTGGGGCCTACAATGAAGGCTTTTCAATCTACGATCGGTGCATGATCTTAATGAATATTCTTCCCCTTTGAGATCATGCACCATCCGTTGATTTTATTTCTTGTCAGTAGGTTGTCCAAGATGGGAGGAGATTCCTGATCGACGGTCAGCATGTAAGCGCATAGAATCTTTTGAGCCTTTTAGATCTTGTGCCAGCCATCCGATCTTCTAGGCGGCTTAATGTTCTTAGTGGGGCCATTTGTCAGGTGGTGTAGGATTGTTTAATTTTTATTGGTCGACGTGGATGATGCGGCATGTGGGGTCATTGTTAGAGAGATCAGTGATGAGGACATGATCTACGGTCAACGTAAGTTCTCATGAGTTTTATCAGAGCTATGAGATCTTGCACTTGCCATCTAATTATAAGGCTTAGGGAGGTGGGTCTTGTGTCAGTGGTGACCGAGCATGAACCGTGAATGAGGTAACGACATATGGTATAAAGAGGGCCTAGGTGGGGTCTAAGGTTTAGCAGAGCAGATAAAGTTTTTAGCAATGCTAATAAAGTCACGAGGTTCACTCATTTGCATGATAAAATGGTGGTTCTCTAATCTATTCGGTGATTCAACGAAGGAGGGTTGCGAGGTCTCTAAACTGTTTAGCGGTGGGATGAAATAATTTTCAAATTGGCGAAAGTGCCTTGTCACCAATTCGCTAAATAGAGGACCGGGGTTAGTAAGTTTCTTTCATTCGCTTGTTTGTGGGGTTAAACTTGGGTTAGTGTTTTCATTGTGCGAATAGAAAATGCCTTGTCGCATGTTTTCTTGAAGTAAACCTGAGGTGTTTGGTTGAGTTAAGATTATAAATACCGCAAAAAGGGATGATCAGACGGTCACGACTTAAAGTGAACCTGATTTCAAATATCGACCGTTGATTTCCTGAAAGCGCCATAAAGTAGCCATTTGATTTCAAATTCAAATTTTTGAAGGGTTTCCTACGACCAGAAGGACTAGAATTCAATGCAGAAGCGACTGGTGTTGGTGAGAGATGATCTGGTTGCCGTTGCAGTGTGGTCTAGGGTGTTGAGTGATCATCTGCAGGGTTTGTACTCTGCGGTATTGTGCTCAAGGCATGTTGCAAGGTTGACATTTTGAGTGTTGTTCATGATTCTCAGTACCTTCATGGAGAAATTTTCATGATTGAGGATCATTCCAAGATTTTCTTTCTCCTGGTTACCTGGGTTTCCACCCCTGTAATAAATTTTTGACTGTTTCCAGTTGGTTGGGTGGTTGAAACACTAACCCTAAGTCATCTGTAGCTTCTTGCATTCTCTTTGAGAATTCCAAGATGACTAGGGAGTATAAGTTGCAAAAATTTTGATTTTGCAGGGGTTCGAAACTTTCTTTGGTCCCAGGGGTTCCAAAAACATTCTTTGGTCCCAGGCTAGTTGTTGATAGTGTTATACTAATAAAGGAGCTGGATTTTGTATATTTTCCTATCTTTGTGTTGTTTTGATTGTATATTGATCCTGAATATGTTAATAAGGATGTTTTTGAGTTCTAATCTTGCATTTGTGCATGTCTTCTTATTTCGATTCTAAGCTCATATATGTTAATGTCACAAAGTGTATTAGCATATGGTAAAAAAAGAGTATTGTGAAGTCATCTCTAAGTTCCTAACAAAGTTAGGATTAAAGCTTTTTAGGTGTGTTCAGTGAGTTTGCAACCAAGCAGGAATCTGATGTCCTTCTGTCTGAGGGAGAGGGGTAATAGGCAAAGCACTTATCCTGGATTCAATTATGTTTGAATTAAGGTATTCAACTGATGTATGCAATTAGATGACTCTTTTCCCTAGGTTAAGGCACTGGTCTATCCTCTGGAGGCATTTATTGTCATCAACCACACACATAAACATTCAAATGATAAAATCTTAAAGCAGTTAGTAAAGAGTATATAGTTGTATATCATTTAGTGATTCCTTTCAAGAAGTGAATCAAGGGTACACCCGCTTGACCAATAAGGCTCAAAGTGTAGGAGGATCTCTCTTGATCCTTTTTAATTGGCCCTCTTCCTTGTAGACTTTAGAGTGGTGATAGAGTCAAAGTTATATCAAACCTATCCATCAAAGTATAAATCTACAAGTTGAAGATCAAAGGGAACTCCCAACAAAATGGTGACTCTGCTGGGGAGGACAACAATGAAGCAGTATATCTGTTAGGACTTTTGGTTGGGACAACATTGTAAAGTCAAAATCTTTTGTTGACTAGATAGAGATAAAGGTTGTAAGTGCACTCTTGTTTTCCTATTGTATTTAGTTAAAAGGTTTTCCCATCTAGGTGGGTGGAAACTCAAAAAGGTTAAGAACCAATGCTATGTATTGTAAATCATGGACAAGAGGAGGAATACTAGGTCCTTTGTTAGAAAGAATCTGGAGGTCACTCTTGAGCAATTGCCTAGATAGGAGAAGAGTTGGATTAGAAGGAATGGTGAGTCTACTAGTGCTCCCATCAGAGAAAAAAGAAGTACTAGAGGTAGAGCACCACATGTTTCCTCAAGTGAGGAAGGTTCACAGGACAGAGTTTCTAGATCAGATGGTGGTCACTCTGAAGAAAGATTTTATGATACCCCAGAAGCTATATTTCAGGACAAAGGTCCATTGCCTGCAAGTCAAGATGAACAAGCTAGAGAGATGGGTTTGGAGATTGATTTAGATCTTGATGAGGACAATTTTAGAAGAGAACCCATGAGACCAAGGAAAGTCCACTTCCCATATCAAAATCTTTCTGATACGGATGTGTCATCAGGTTCTAAGGACATTATGGTAGATCCTGATGATTTAAATGCATTGAGGTTGCAGTTGGTAGAGCAGGATGCCATACATAAGAGGTTACAAGAGGAGAGAGAGGCTGAAAAGGTGAATGCTCTGATAGAAAGATAGTCTCTCCTTAAAAAGATTAATGAAATGAAGGAGAGAAACAAGATGCTTGCTTCTGCTCCTAAAACTTTGCAGCATGATGTCTTTGGTGATCTTGATGCCTTGAGGAGTGAGAAAGAGCACTTATTGCAAGATCATGAATTTGATAAGGAGGGCCCTATGGTTAGACAAATGCAAAGTTATGTTCCTTTTCCTAGAGATAAAGATGGGCGTGAGATCACTAGGCCTGATGTTGCTGCTGGTGAGAAAGGAAAGTAGATGATGGTGGGACATCAAACAAGTAAATCATTGACAATACCCGGGGTCCCACCACCCAATTTAAATAAGGACACAGAAATGGAGAGAAGAAGAAAAGAAGATGAGGACCTTGCAAGAGAATTAGAGATGGCTGAAATTGAAGCTTCCATTGCAAGAAAAAGAAGAAAGATCCAGTTTTTGAAGGCTTCATCAGCTAATGCTCTTGGCCCATCTGCTATTGAACTAGGTATGCCATCTATGACTACTACTATTCCACTTAGTAATGCTACTAGTTCAATTCATTCTTCATCTACTAGGATAGGTGTTGATCCTAGCTAGCAGTCAAATGCACAAGTAGATAAAAACGTAGATGCTAATGATGATCCTAGGGTTAACACTAGTTCAAGTTTTCAAAGAAGACCTATGCAATTAGAAGGCTATAGGAAAATTAGTTTTGATGGAATTCCTGGCTACCCAAATGCTTTTCCAAATGACATTAGAGATAAGGTACCTAAGTTTGCTGGTAATAATGCTATTAGTTGTGAAGAGCATCTTAGGTTATTTGTTGATATGCTTAATGATTATGAGGTAGAGCATGAGGATGTGGTCATGAAATTATTTGTTCAATCTCTAATTGAGGATGCTAGAGATTGGTTTAAGAGACTTCTTGACAAATGTATTGATACTTGGGACTCTTTTGAGAGATGTTTTAAAGAGCAGTATGGTGATAGGCCTAATGCTAGTTTCATGTTGAATGAATTCAATACCATAAGGAAAAATTAAAATGAGACTACAGCTGAATTCAACATGAGATTTTAGAAAGGTATGCATAAGTTGTTCCAAGTTATGCGATTAGATGACAATGTCTATCTGACCAAATACTTCAATGCATTTGATGGAAAGATGGGATATTTTTTGAGGGACAAAGAACCAAGAACTCTTAGGGATGCTTTTAGGATTGTTGTCAATATTGAGAAGAATATGAAAATATCAGGGAAATTGGGTGGAAAGAGAGATGACCCAAAGTTGTTTGGGGACAAGAAATACAAAAAGGAAAATGATAAGAATGTTGGAGCTAGGAGGCAAGAAGAAGATAAATTGGATAAGGTTCTCAATGCATTGAAGAATTTGAAGGCACCTATAAATAGGAACATTAGTGCTCCTACCAATGAGAGGCCTCAGTTCAACAACAATTTCAGTAAATAAAATAGATTGCAGAACTACCCCTACAACACCCAATGGAAGGATGGCAAGCCTATTGTCCCTACTATGAGAGGAAACGATGATAGAGGTGTCCCTGACCCTCTACAAAAGGCTTCAATAAATGTCATGGAGGACATACCTTGGTGTGTTGCATGCCAGTCCCCTCATTCTGTAGAGCATTGTGTGGTTGCACATTCTATGGCTGCAAATCAAGATTGTGGCAATGAGGAGATAGATCAAGAAGAAGATCAAGATGATGTTGGATGCAACATGGCTTCTTCATATCTAGGATATGAAGATGATTCTAATTTTGATGAAGAGGTAGATGTAAATGTAAAGAGATGCAATCAGGCCTTTTTTCATCAAGAAGTTTTTTCTAATAGTTAAGACATTGATAGGAAGACATGTAACATGAACTCTTCTTCTAAGCCAGTAAATTTAAGAAGGCCTTCTAGAGAAGAGATGGATAGGATTACTATAGAAATGATTGCCCAAGTGCAGACCAGAGGCATAGTGGCAAGGAGTACAAATGAGAAAGATGCAGGAATGTTTATAAAGAGTACCAACTCTAGAGAACCTAATGAAAACAAATCAAAAGGTGATCACATGGTGAAATTCAAGAATGTAAAAGGTAAGAATTGTGAGCCTAAGGGAGTTGGAATTGAAAATATTTCTAGTGAGATTGAGAGGCCAGTTAACACAATGGCTAAGATGGAAAAATTGAGGGTGGCCAATACACCTAATTTTTCAGATAAGCAAAAGGATATTAAGGCAATGCAGATTGAGATTCCTTCTTCTGCTCCTATTGATATGTTATCTGTATTGTCCCAAATTAAATTTAAGGTTCCATTGTTAGAATTTTTGAGGATCCCTAAAAACAAAGAAAAAGCTATTGCATAGATAGGTAATGTTCATAAAAATGATGTTGCATGCAATGGATCTCAGGATAAGGCTTCGAAAGGTGTTGCTGCTCAGGGAATTATGTCTCAAATTCCTCCAATATACTTGGATAGTTCTGTCAATGCCAGCCTTGAAATTATTGATCCATTCTTTCTAAGTGTTCTTGTGAATGGAATGAAGTTGAGAAATTGTATGATTGATAGTGGTGCCTCTAATACTGTCATGCCTTTGAAAATCATGGAGAAGTTGGGCCTTAAAGTTGATACAGTGCAAGGCAGATGTTGTGCAATGGATCAGAGGGAGGTACCAGTTATTGGGACTATCAATGCAATGCCATATAGGCTGGCAGCATATCTAGAGAAAGAGTTAACAATGAGTGTTTTGGTGGTGGATATCCCTCCTCATTATGGGATGCTTCTATCTAGAAGGTGGAGTGCTGCCATGGGTGGAAGTTTATAGTGTGATCTATCCTATGCCACTTTCAAGATTGATGATCAGTTTGTCAAGATTGAACGAGAGCTAAGAGTATGTCACATGATTGAGAGAAATATTGATAATGAAACTACATAGTTTTTGGATACTGATATTAATGCTTTTAGGGCAGAGATCCTTGTATTTGAAGAGGAACCTATTTTGTCACCTATCTCTATTGATGTAAGTGCTAATTTTGTGAAGGGTGATTTGTGGGTAATGTACTTTGATGGTGCAAATTCCAAAGATGGTGCAGGAGCAGGTATTTTACTTATTTCTCCTGATGGAAATACCTACAAATTTTCTTTCACATTGAATTTCTTTTGTACCAACAATATAGCAGAATATGAGGCCTTGTTGTTAGGATTGAGGTTGGCACAAAAGCATGGTATTAAGTGTTTAAGTGTTGTTGGTGATTCTGAGTTGGTGGTGTCCCAAGTTAGGTCAATATATGCTTCCAAGAATAGGAGGTTGAAACAATATAGGAATGCAGTTTGGGATTTGATTGAATATTTTGATGCCTTCAATATTGAGTGGAAGGATAGGAGTAATAATAAGATGCCTGACTTGTTAGCCAATATTGTAATCAATCCCAATGATATTACATTTTTTGGTATCTCTAAAGTTGAAATTCAAGCTAGGCCTAGCATACCAGATAATATTGAGAATTGACAAGTTTTTGATGATGATAATGATATCTTGAAGTTTATGGGTTGTGAGGATCACTATCATGGTTAGGAATTTGATTGTTCAGCCTTGGTTGAGTCAGTAGAAGGAATGGAGGTTGTCTTTGGCAATGAGGTCATTCAGCTTAGAACTAACAAGGTGCCCAAGGGGCTTGTTGTTTTGGAGACTGTCTTTGATAACCAGGATAAAGTTCAAAAGAATATCAAAAGAGAAGATCATGCTGATCTAGAGGAGATAAATCTTGGAACACATGAGGCACCTAAGAAGGTATACATTGGTAGAGATATATCTCAAAAGGTAAAGAAATCTTTGATTGAATTATTGAGAAAATTCAGGCATATTTTTTCTTGGTCATATGATGACCTAAAGGTTTATAGAGAAGATTTATTTCAGCATATTATTCCATTGAAAGAAGATGCTAAACCTTTCCGGCAAAAACAAAGGCCTATTAATCCCACTTTGGCACCCAAGATGCAAGAAGAGTTAATGAAGATGAGAGATGTTGGAATTATCAAGCCTATAAGGCATTCTTCTTGGGTGTCAAACCTTGTTCTTGTGAGAAAAAAGAATGGTGACATTAGGCTTTGTGTGGACTTCAGGAATCTGAACATCAGCTCATTAAAGGATAATTATTGTCTACCCAATATGGAAGCTATGTTGCAGAGAGTAACTGGATCAGAATTGATGTCTATGATGGATGGTTTCTCTGGCTACAATTAGGTCATTGTCAAGGAATCAGAGCAATTCAAGACAACTTTCACAACACCTTGGAGGACATATGTTTATGTGAGAATGTCTTTTGGCCTCACAAATGCTGGTGCTACTTTCAGAGGGCAATGGATGTTGCCTTTTTAGATTTCATAAATGATTTCCTTGTTGTATATCAAGATGATCTAACTACTTATTCCAAGGAGGAAGAAGACCATTGCACTCATTTAGAAAGAATATTTGTGAGGGCCTTGGAATTTGGCATTTCTTTGAACCCAAGGAAATGTGCTTTTGCTGTCATTGAAGGTAAGTTGCTTGGCCACTTAGTTGGGAAGCAAGGAGTGAGAATTGACCCTGAGAGGGTAGCAGCCATTGATAAAATTCAGAGACCAAAGAATGTTAAAGGAATTCAGTCCTTCTTTGGTCAGGTCAATTTCTTAAGGAGGTTTGTGACAAATTTTGCAGAGGTTATTAGACCTATTTCTAAGATGTTGAAGAAGGGATCTACAATCAATTGGCAGGGTGAGCTTGATGAGGCTTTCAAAAATATCAAGCAGGCTATCAAAGATGCACCAGTGCTTAAGGCCCCTGATTATAATGTCCCAATGCATATCTTTTCCTTTGCATCTTTTCACACTATTGTTGCATTTTTGTTACAAAAGAATAAGGATGGTTTTGAGTAGCGTATTGCATTTTTCAGTAAATCTTTGCAGGCTGTAGAATTGAAGTATGACATAAATGAAAAACAAGCTTATGCACTTGTGAAGGCAATCAAGGCTTTTAGGTGTTACTTGATGGGAGCAACTATGATTGCTTTTGTGCAAAGTATAGCTGTGAAGGATATTTTCTCACAGCAAGAGGTGTCTCGAAGAAGATGTAGATGGATCAATAGTATCCAAGAATTCAATGTTGAGGTCCAGATTACTAAGTTGGTTAGAGGACAAGGATTGGCAAAACTGATGGCCCAATCCAATCTTGATGCAAATCAGGTAAATCATTATGAAATTGATTACACATGTGACATGGATGATTGTATCTGGTATCAAGATATCATCTATTACTTGAGAAACATGAAATATCCAAATAGTATGAATGATAATCAAAAGAGGACATTAAAATTACAGGCCATCAAGTATGTAATTGTGAAGTGTAAATTATATAGAAAGAATTTGGATTGCATATTTTTCAAGTGTGTAGATGAAGATCAAACTAATAAGTTGTTGAAAGAAATGCATGAGGGAGTTTGTGGTGGGCATTATATGGGTAAAACAACTGCTCATAAGATCTTGAGAGCAGGATTCTGGTGGCCCACAATCTTCAAGGATGCAGAACAGTTGGTGAGGAGGTGTGATGCTTGTCAAAGGTTCTCTGGTAAGCTTAAATTTTTAGGAAATGTGCCATTAAAACCAGTAGAAGTTCAGGCTCCTTTCCAACAATGGGGAATTTATTTCATAGGGGAGATACCAAAAAAGTCAAGTGGAGGACACTCATGGATCTTAGTTGCCACTGATTACTTTACAAAGTGGGTAGAAGCTATACCTACAAGAAATGCAACTAGTAAGGTGGTAATTGATTTTATGATGAATAATATTGTTACAAGGCTTAGGTGCCCTGAGAGAATAGTAAGTGATAATGCCATGTGCTTCAGGTCTATTGAATATAAGGACTTTTGCAACAGTTTGGGAATTCAGATTTCTAATTCCTCACCTTATCATCCACAAGGAAATGGTCAGGCATAATCTACTAATAAGAGTTTGATTAAAATATTAAAGATAATTTTTGAAAAGAATAAGAGGGCATGGAATTCAAAGCTACCATTAGCTCTATGGGCTGATAGGGTAACTATGAAGAGGGCAATTGGTTGTGCACCATTTGACCTAGTATATGGAATTCATGCAAGAATGCCTTAGAATAACTTATTAGAAATGTATAAATTTGTTTAGCTATATGATGATGACATAGATGATGAGATGTAGTTGAGAATTGAGGACCTCATTAGGTTGGATGAGACTAGAAGAGAATCAGTCACAATGAATGCCAAATTGCAATTGCAGGTTAAGAATTTATATGATAAGAAGACTGTTAACATAAAGTTTGAACCTAGTAATTTGGTGTTAGTTTGGAATGCCAGACTGGAGGATAAGGGGAAACATGGTAAATTTGATCCCATCTAGCTAGGGCCATATCTGATTCATGAGAAATGGGGCCAAGATTAATACATTATCAAAGAATTAAATGGTGATATTCAGGAATTGCCAGTTCATGGACAATTCTTGAAGAAATACTTCGATTGAGGTATTCTGTTTTCCATGAATGGTAGTTAGGTTTGTACATTTTGTAAATTCTATAAATAAGCTACTTGCCCTTGCCCTGTTTTGTCCCGATCTGTTAGTTTTTGGTCCTGTTGCCTGCTTTCCCTTGCTTGTTCCCTGTTGTCTGCAATTTTTTCTAGTGGGATGGTCTACTTTAAACTAGTGATTCTAAGTCCTTGCTATGCCTGCAGGAGGCATACATCCCCAGATAGAGCCACTGTTAGCACATGAAAAAAATTTCATGGCTTTAGCAATTTTCTACAGGTCTATGCAATTGTTTTTAGGTCCCTGGCATAAACCCCAAGGCAAAAAATTTCAAAAATCTAGCCATTGGGTCCTTAAATTAAAAAATACCCTGGCCTTGTTCTAATGTTGCATTACCTTTTTAGGGTGACTTAAAACTTTAAATCCACATGTGCTAATAAAAATGACTAGCTTCAGGTTCATGGTTAGGTTTCATGTGTCAGCGGGTCACCTTTATATTTTTGAAGTCACCGATTAATCTTTCCTAAGTTCCCAGTGCCCTGCAAGTTTTAATTTTCCCTATGTCCCGAGCTTTAATACTTCCTAATGTTTCAGCTTTGTGTTTTCCTGAGCCTAGCTCTCTGACACCTTCTCCATTTGATGGTGGGTGTATCTTCTCATGAGATGTGTCAGAGGCTTGTGAACTTAAGATGTCCGTTGATTTTCCTTTATGACATAGCTTCTCAAATAGGTGGGTGCACTGCCATGTTGGCACAGTTGGCATTCTCTCATTGGTCTGTGTGTTGCTAAGGTGGATCCTGTCAGTGGGGCCTATAGTGAAGGCTTTTCAATCTACTGTCGGTGCATGATCTTCAGGAATATTCTTCCCCTTTGAGATCATGTGCCATCCATTGATTTTATTTCTTGTCAGTAGGTTGTCAGAGATGGGAGGAGATTCCTGATCGACAGTTGGTGTGTAAGCACATGGAATCTTTTGAGCCTTTTAGATCTTGTGCCAACCGTCCAATTATTCAGGTGGCTTAATGTTCTCAGTGGGGCCATTTTCCAGGTGGTGCAAGATTGTTTAATTTTTATTGGTCGAGGTGGATGATGTGGGAGGTGGGGTCGTTGTCAGAGAGATCAGTGATGAGGACATGATCTATGGTCGGCATAAGTTCTCATGAGTTTTGTCAGAGCTATGAGATCTTGCACTTGCCATCTAATTATAAGGCTTAGGTGGGTGGGTCCTATGTCAATGGTGACCAAGCATGAACCACGAATGAGGTAATGACATGTGGCATAAAGAGGGCCCAGGTGGGGTCTAAGGTTTAGCGGAGCAGATAAAGATTTTAGCAGTGCCGATAAAGTCAAGGGGTTCGCTCATTCGCATGATAAAATGGTGGTTCTCTAATTTGTCTAGCGATTCAGTGAAGGAGGGTCGCGAGGTTGCTAAATTGTTTAGCAATGGGATGAAATACTTTGTGAATTGGCAAAAGTGCCTTGTTGCAAATTTGCTAAATAAAGGACCAGGGTTAGTAAGTTTCCTTTGTTCGCTTGTTCACGAGGTTAAACTTGGGTTAGTGTTTTCATTGCACGAATAGAAAATGCCTTGTCGCATGTTTTCTTGAAGTAAACCTGAGGTTTCTGGTTTAGTTAAAGTGAACCTGATTTCAAATATCGACTACCAATTTGCTAAAAGCACCATAAAGTAGCCATTTGATTTCAAATTCAAATTTTTGAAGGGTTTCCTATGACCAGAAGGACTAGAATTCAATGCAGAAGTGACTGGTGTTGGTGAGAGAAGATCTGTTTGCCATTACAGTGTGGTCCAAGGTGTTGAGTGATCGTCTGCAGGGTTTGTACTATTCAATTTTGTGCTCAAGGAATGTTGCAGGGTTGACATTTTGAGCATTGTTCATGATTCTCAGTACCTTCATGGAGAAATTTTCATGATTGAGGATCATTCCAGGATTTTCTTTCTTCTGGTTGCCTGGTCAAATTATAAAATCTTAAAGCGGTTAGTAAAGAGTATATAGTTGTATATCATTTAGTGATTCCTTTCAAGAAGTGAATCAAGGGTACACCTACCTGAGTAATAAGGCTCAAAGTGTAGTAGGATCTCTCTTGATCCTTGTTAATTGGCCCTCTTCCTTGTAGACTTTGGAGTGGTGATAGAGTCAAAGTTATATCAAAGTTATCCATCAAAGTATAAATCTACAAGTTGAAGATCAAAGGGAACTCCCAACAGATTCATCATAGATGACAAGGGAGGAGGTTAACCACCTTGGTTTTCCTCTTCACACCTGAGTCATGATAGGGTCACTTCTCATATTAGCCTAAGTGTCTGATGTAGGAGCATCCTAGGTGTAAGAGCAATATTGCTTCTATTTATGGAAACTTACTATTTTTAGTAAGTTGGTCATACGATCTCAAAATGTTTTGATTTCACAGGTGGAGGTTCATCTTGGTCATTTTAGCCTACCAATTGAGTTTCATTGCCTTATCATCTATATCAGTGAAGTTATTGAGGTTTTCAGGTATGAAATCTTTGAGCTCAATTTTGAAGGCCTTAGAGGCTCTGAATCATGATCGACCCCCGGCTAATTGGAGCTTGCGTCAGTCAGGCATTGTATATCTCGTCATAGCATTTCTAAAAAGTGGTTATTATAAAAAAATGAAGCTACAGTTAAAAAGTTATGGCTTCCAGAAATTGGGCTACCTAAAAGAATATTTTGTAATTATTTTAAGCCGACCCTATGTAAAATGAAAATAAAATAAAATAATTCTATGTTTAGTTGGCCTTAAAGGCTAAATTTCTGGAACCTTCATGGGCGGTGGAAATTGCCTATATAAGGAATGCTCGTAGTGTTGACTTAGGCAGTTCGAAGCAATTTAGAGTAGTTCTGGGTAATAATTCGAGGCTTTATCCCTCAGAATTTTGAAAGAAAAATGCCCATGTGGCTTTGCAAATTGTAATTCTGAAAATTTGTAATTCCTCATTTCTGGAGATAATAAGAAGCCCATTTTCTATTCTTGCAATTTGTTGTTGTTTCTCTATTTTTGTTATGTGTGTGTGCTATTAAGGGGAGTACCCTTCATCAAAAAGTATCCCATCATCACAAAATGCTTGACTCCATTATCCTCCTATGTAATGTCCCTACTAGGGAACCCATAAGGAATCGGGTCTTGAACCAGAAAACTATAACTTGTATGCACCCTAAAATGGTCACCTAGACTTTGGGCCCCCATTTAACAATTTATCAAATCCCTGAATCAATATTTTAAAAAATCAGCATTTTTCAATTATATCAATTTCCTTGATCAAATCCTATTTCATCATTTTCGATTATTTGCCTTGGGCTAACCATTTTATCCTAAGTCTTTATTTGTTTAAAATGAATATTTCCTCCCCTTTTAATAAATAAAAAGCCCTCACCTTTTCATCTTATCCTAAGTTGCACAAATAAAGCCTTGTTCCTATTTTATAAAAAGAAGAAAAGAACTTTTTGTCTTATATGGACACAAAATTCAACTCTTATTTTCTCATTGGAGGATATTTGTGCACATGGATTGCTCTTCTTTGATTCTCCACCGTTGATTAAATTTTTTGCCTCTTAATCTCCATGGTCCATTCCTTTTCATTTCCTATAAAATGAGAGCTCTCTTCTTCATTTTCATATGCAATGTTGAATGCTAATCTTATGCTACAAGTTTTCTAGGTCATTTGGAGCTCTTTGAAGACATCCTTGCATCCAAGCTTTGAAGACATTGTTGTTGCATTTCTTTTAGTTTTCTTTCATAGTTGCATAATCATGGCATTCTTAGTATAGATTTCCTTTATTCTTTAGATTACTTCATCATAGCTTAATTAGGGGGGATTGTAAGACTTGTACTTTCCTTTCATAGTCTAGCTTGTACTTTTCTTTCATAGATTAGTTGCATTGTTCTTTCATTTGCATAGTTTAGCTTGCATCTCTCATTTCTAGCTTGCATATTCATCTTAATCTAGTTTGCATTTGCATTTCATAGTGATTCTTGGGGATATTGACATTCTTTCTCTTATCTTCATTTGAATCTCTCATTGTGTGGTTGACTAGCATGGTCATTAGCTTCGTAGCTCTAGCTGAGAGCAATTTTACAATCTTGCAACTCCATACATAGAGAGCTATGGATCGATTTGTGAGGGCTCATTCTTGAATTTTCTTGCATGTAAGGATTCATAGAAGTGCACTACTTTTGTGTGTACATTTCTGGCACCCACCGTGGGGCAGAGTAGATTAGCTTTGTCCTTTAGATTTTGCATTTCCGTCATATTTTCGGTGATTTTTGGATATTATTCGTGGTCTCTGGATTTTTTGTCTTAGTGTATCATGCAATAATTCTAGGAATATCACGCGATAGTTCTCTGTATACACAAGTGATACTTCACTTGTCAGAAGTATTGCCTGCCTATTTCAAGAACTGTTGCCTGGTCTCAGATGAAGTATCACCTAGGTATAGAGCAGAGTATCGCTCAGACTAATATTATCGCCCCAGTACATTGAGAAGTGTCGCGCAATAATTCTGGTGTCTGTAGTCTATTTATGTACCTGACAGTGAGCCTTTTTGAGGTTTTTTGGCCAAATCTTGATTTAGTTAGCTTGTTGTTTCTATTTCTTACACTTAGACATAATTAATTTTCATAGTTGTGCTCGGTTTCTTGCACTTTCATTTGGATTTTGGATCTAAGCGCATTGCGTGGATTTGAGGTATTTATTTGCATCTCTATAACATTTAGATTTTGGATCTAAAAAGAACCTCTCATGTGTTTGGCTTGAATGTTTACTTGCTTTCATAGGCACATCTCTTTTATGCTCTTAATGGTGAATGAAAGAACATAGATTTGTTTTTACAAGTTTGTGTAGGTGAATGCTTTTTGGTTTCCAATATCAAACATCTCATTGAGTGATTGGGGGCATGAATTCATTCCTTGTTTACATAAGGAGTTAAATGCACCACTTTGTGGACTCACTCTATGTTTTCTTGGAAAGTTAAATATTCCATTGATTCAACCATTTTTCATTTGTGAGTATTATTGATAAGAAACTTTAGAGTACTTTTGATTTATCTTGTTAGCTAAATTGGGTGTTGGACTTGCTTATTTCTAATCACCCCTCATTACCACCCTTTGGATACAAGGTCAACATTTATACATAGGGGAGGGGTCTACTTGAAAAGAGCGTTAAGTGTTCCATAAAGTTTTCCCCTTTTTATGCTTTCTTGATCTCATTAGTTTTCTAAGGTGTGGACTTGCCTTGAGTTTCTGTGAGGAGTTAAATGTTCCACTTTTTTTTTTGGACTCACTTCACACTCACTTGAAGAGTACTTTTTATTGAGCTTGTTAGCTAAATTGGGTGTTGGACTCGCTTATTTCTAATTGCCGCTCATTTTTGCCCTTTGGATGCAAGGTCAGCATTCATACATAGGGGAGGGGTCTACTTGAAAAGAGCATTAAGTGTTCCAAAAATTTCTCCCTTTTATGCTTACTTGATCTCATTAGTTTTCTAAGGTGTGGACTTGCCTTGAGTTTGTGTGAGGAGTTAAATGTTCCACTTTTTTTTTTTGGACTCACTTCACACTCACTTGAAGAGTAATTTTGATTGAGCTTGTTAGCTAAATTGGGTGTTGGACTCGCTTATTTATAATCACCCCTCATTTCCACCCTTTGGATGCAAGGTCAGCATTCATACATAGGGGAGGGGTCTACTTGAAAAGAGCGTAAGTGTTCCACAAAGTTCTCCCTTTTATGCTTACTTGATCTCATTAGTTTTCTAAGGTGTTGACTTGCTTTGAGTTTGTGTGAAGAGTTAAATGTTCCACTTTTTGGACTCACTTCACACTTACTTGGCGAGTTAAGTGTTCCACCTTTAGTGCTTTAAATACTTTTGATAGTGGATTGCTTGGAGCTAATTGGATGTTGGATTATTATAACCTTGTTGGCCTATCAAGTTGTGGTTGTAGGTGCATTTTCTTGAAATATTTTTGCTAAAAGAATGCATGTCAAATCTTCAAATGCACAAGGGCTACTAACAATTTTTGTAGGGCTACCCAAAGCATAAAAACCCAAATCAAGTGCTTGTTTAATTTCTTTTTTTATTGAGTGCGGCATATACTAGTTGTTTCATTTCATAGGCACTTAATATTTTGTTGTAGGAATTCTTGGGTGGTAGGAGAAGTATGCTCTTCACTGTTGTGGTGAACTAGAAAATCTTGACCCATCTTTGGATTTTGAAAGCAAGAGGGTAATTGAACCTTTTCTTCGTGTGTTTGGGAGAAAGCTTTGAGATAAGGGGAGTATGCTCTTCACTCTCATGGTGAGACAAAATCCTTGAACCTCATAAGTTGATCCATTTTTGTTTAGATTGTTAGAATCCTTTAGCAGGCCTGCTCTTGAGCAATCAAGAGGAATGAACCAAGTGGGGACAAGCTTATTGTTGGCTATTTCGACCCACTATAAGCTCAAGGCTATCAAGGACATAAAACCTTTGCAGACGTAGTGCTTGTCTTTGCTTAATGTGAGTACTTGTGGGATTGTGACCATGAGGAAAGTATTGAGCAAGAATGCTTAAGGTACTATTGAGGCTGCGAGGTCCCAGTCCTTTATGGGGAGCAAGAGGGGTACTACAAATGGAAGCCCTTATTAAGAACCATAGTTAGAGGCCACCCTATTTTTTCTCTTAGCTTCTTGGTGCAAGGATTGATCCAAGTGGAATAACCTGGATCACCCCAAGATTACTCACCATATGTGTTCCTTTGGTTGTGTCTTTGGCACTTCCATAACACAACCAATATCTATTGTGGGCAACCACTTTGTGTGAGGCAAGGGAGCATCAAGTGTGGGTGAATTTGTTAAGTATTAAGCCTTGAATTTCTAAGATAGATATTTCTTGAAGTGTCTTCGATTGTGTAATACCAGTGCTAACATTCTTGAACATTCAAACAATCGGTAGATTCATAGGGTGTTTTTCTATTTTGATATCACAAGTATTTTTATTGGAAAGGTTGATCCCATACTATTTGCAAACTTGTCAAATTTCTACTGTGATTGTGATTGGAATAAAAAAATCAGCCCTCAAACTGAAAATTTTGATCAAACAGACCCAAAAATGCAAATTTTACACAATTCTGGTCAAGAGTTGAACAATTCTACAATAGTATCACCTGCTTTGAGAATAAATATCACGTGATAGTTCATTTTCCTCTGGTTTATCACTCGACCTACCTAGAGTATATCACCTGGTTATTGTGAGATCTATCATCTGGTGAAAGGTGAAATATCACCTCAGTGAAAAGTATCACCTAGTTAGCCTGGAAAGTGTCACTTGAGAATTTTCTATTGTATACCTAGTTTTAGTCATTTTGTAGTTGCTTTTAGTTGGTTGGGTCTTTAGGAAGGTAGCTTATCTTGCCGCTGGAAGCCTATCTTTACCCTAAATTTCTATTTTAGCCCTCTATGCGTAGTGTCCTTCGATTTACAAAGTCACCTTGGGAAGAATTGTCAAGTTAGAAGATTATTCCCATTGAGAAAGTATATCTCTAAACTTGTTAGTAACATTCTTGGAGAATTCTAGTACTCTTTTTGTCGAAATCATTTCCACTCAAATTCAATTTCAATTATACAATTCGGCTAAGTCCATCCTCCTGGTTCAAACATGCAAGGATATTGATCCTTTGACTTTACCACCTCTTTGACAGTGTTGGTAATGCCATTTGCAATTTCTATCTTACCATCTCTTTTTGGACATTAGAGAACTTTAATTATCTTAGTTTGGTGTTGACACTTTGAGAGATTGTCTTATCTTCAAGAATCCTTTTCTTTCATGTCAATTACAACAAGGTACCAAGTGAATCAATGAAAATGAGCCCGAGTTGTCTTTAATCAGTTACCCTTAGTCAAGACTCGTCAACAACAAAAGGGAAAGCAACCCATTTTTGATCAATCCCCTAAGAGTGAGTCTGAGGTTTGTTTTGAGCCAAAGAGTAATCCCAATGAATTGAGTTTCACTTTAGCACCTTTTTCATCAAATATGGATATGAGTTACACCTTCACTAGACAACTAAGAGAAGCAATGAATCAAACTCTTAATGACATGTTCCAATGACATAGGGGTCACATGATGTCCATTGGGTCTTCTTCTGATAGTCCACCTGGATCACCTCCTATCAAAACAAGGTATCTAGATGCTCATCAAAGAACTAAAAGACATCATAAGCAAGCTCACTCAGATACATGGTCATAACATGAAGACCAAAACAATGAATTTGGTGATGCTCATATCAATTTAGCTAATGTATCCAGACATTCAAGACAACCTTCTCCACTTAGAGACACCTCATGATACACAAGTGATAGGTTGAAATGCATTGAGAGGGAGAAACAAGCCTTCTTGGATGAACAAGCTGCTAAGGAAGAAAGATTCAAAAAATTGGAGGATGAGGAATGAGCTTTGCAAGACATAAGGAGAAGAGTTGCACAAGAATAATGAGATAGGCTCCTAGCGCAACAACTCCATGATCAATTCAACAATAGGGGTACCAACAGTGGAACCAACTCTCCACCATCTACTCCCTCACCAAGTCCAAGAGCTAGAAGAGGGTCAAGGACCCCATCAAGATCACCTAGTCCTAGAGGAAGAAGGACTTCTTAGTATAACCATCATAGGAGACAATCACCTCCTAGACATTCAAGACAACCCTCCCAATGAGCTCATCATGGCTCTCAACATGGAGGAAGTAATGCCAACTTTAACACTATTGATTTTATGACAATGCAACAAGAACCATCCTTCCAAAAATATGTGGAGAAGTATGTGGAGCAAAATAAGGATCAATTCTTGGAAAGTCTAATCAATAAGGGTGCAAAAGTCCCATACAACTTTGATGTGGACCAAAAGATTAAGAAGAAAAACCTTTCAACTGATGAGGTGATTAAGCAGATGCAAAAGACTATGGAAAAAATTATGGCTCCTAAGAGTTCCTTCAACTTGGACTCCATATGTCCCAATCCAATTGACAAAAGTGTGGTTATGGTAGATTTTCCTAGAAAGGTTGAAATCCCCACATATGACAAATATGATGGTAGTGGTGACCCCCATGACCATGTATGATAGTTCTATATCATGAGCTTTGAATTTCATCATCAGGACTCCTACCTTATGAGATTATTCCCAAGGAGCCTTAAAGGCCAAGCTATGGAGTGGTTTACTAACATTACCCCTCCTGTCAAAACTTTTAAAGAACTTGTCCAAAGGTTTGTGCAACATTTTTCATATAATTTATCAAGGTCAATCACCATGCTTGATTTGTGTAAATTAAAATAGAATCAAGGGGAACCCTTTGTGACATTTTTACAAAGGTGGAGATGCTTATGCTCCAAGTATTCTAGGACCATCCCTGAGGAAGAAAGGATTGATATAATTGTGAGCAATCTAGTGCCAAAATTAAGATATGAAGTTAGAAAAATGGTCTTTAATGCTTTTCACACTATGGTAGAAACTACATGTCACATCGAGGATGTTTTAAAAGAACAAGGTATTTTGGCCAAACAAAGTAACATCAACAATGGCCAAAACAACAACAACAACAACAATAAGGACAAAAAGAACTCATATTGGAACAAAAATAAGCACGTAGTCAATGACAAAGTTGTTGACTCTCCACAACCTAAGGAACAAGGAGTTCTTAATTTATCTAACACAGTTCAAGCTATGAAGTTGCAGACATCCTCAGATCAACAAGAACACAAGCCCAAGTATCAAGATAAATCTATGTCAGGAAAGAGGCAATTCACTAAACTTGGGGGCTCTTATGCAGATATTTTTAAGACCTTGATTGCTCATAATTTGGTACAACCTCATGATCCTTCAAAATTTTGCAAACTAGATCCTAAACCTTATTGGTGGAATGAGAAAGCTTACTGTGTATACCACAATGGGATTGGACATGACATTGAAGGTTGTTTTAAACTCAAACATCTTGTTCAAGATCTTATTGAGAATGGAAAATTACAAGTTGATGGATTGACCACAAACGCAGACCACAAATATTTTAAGGAGCCCTTGCCTAAGTATGAGAAGGGGGAGACCTTTCAAAACAAGAGTGGCAAAGCCGTAATTAATTATACCCTTACAACTATGGAAAATGTCATTAATATGCTTGAGGTTGTGAATAATGATGTCAGCATGATGAGAGGGAATGATCCCTATGACTATGATGTAAGCTCACCTCCAATATTTGATGAAGGACCCATTGTTGTGCTTAGAGGTCCTCAATCTCAAAGGTCATCTCAGCCTCTCAATGCTGTTACTAGGGGTTAGTCCCAAGGTCCTATTCTCGTTAGAGGTCCTAATTCTAGCAAACCTAAGCAACTAGTGTCCAAAAGTGTTCCTCCTAAAGCTATAATTGGTCCTGATATAAGTTACAACCTTGTTGATCAGTTATAGTGAATGCCAACGCATATTTCCATCTTTGAGATCTTAGAATTGTCTCCTAGACACAAGTGTGTCCTTGAGGATGCTTTGCGTGAAGAAAATGTCCCTAATAATATATATGTCAACCAATTCTAGAACATGGTCAACCACTTGGCTAGCCCACATTACCCTACATTTTCTAAAGAAGATGATAAAGCTTTGAGCCATCTGCACAATTTTTCCCTTCACATTGAAGTCATGATCCATAAAACCTGTGTTAGGCATGTGTTGATAGATGGGGGTGTTGGGCTCAATATTTGTTGTCTAAGTCTTTTGAAAAACTTGGGTTACTTAGAGCATGCCATTGATACCAGGAAGAAAATTACTATCAAAGCCTATGATGAAGTTGAGAGAAATTCTAAGGGGTTAGCTATTCTTCCAGTCAAAATTGGTCCTATTGGAAAGGACATTTTGTTTCAAATCATTGATGCTGGTCCTCTAGCATACAACATCCTACTAGGTAGACCATGGATTCATGACATGAAAGCAGTTCCTTCTACCTATCACCAATGTGTCAAGTTTCCATATAATGGCATAGAAGTCTGCATACCAGGTGATAGTACCTTATCTATTAATACCATTTTAGCAGGGGCCCATGTTCCCTTAAATAGAGAAGTAGATAATTTTGGGGCATCTCTTGAGCAATGTAAGGATAAATTCAAGTCCATAGACCTTGGTATGGGATGATATCAAATTGAATCCTTTACAAAGTTACCAATTTTACCTAGGTCCTATGTTAAACCGTCACAAGAGATGTGTCCCTCATCTTTAGCCATGATTCTATTTGATACTTTTGTAGAATCTTTAGTACCTACATAATGAAAATTTTTCTCCATCTCCTAAGACTTATGGGAGAGGATACATGTTGGTCACCAACATGGGCAATCCAGGTCATGGCCCTCTTAGTCACAGGTTAGATGCCAAGGTTGAACCACTCAACCATGCTCTTTTTGGTCATAGGACTAAGTCAACGGTTGGCCTGGGGTTTGATAATGGAAAGAATAAAAGTATTCCTATCCTAGCTATGACAGATACTGATAGTGACTCAGATTACACACCTAATCTCAAAAACCAACAAGACATCTCTGATGATTGGGTACCCTCAATAGCTCTCCTTTGGGGAGATTTAAAAGATTTGACAAATGACAGTCCTCCTATCCTAGCTATGACGAATAGTGATTATATGAATGCTAGATTGACAATGGAAAGAATTTCTATCCTAGCTATAATAGATGGTAACAATGCTAGTGCTAGAGAAAGGGAGATCCTTCCCAACTTTGAGGTTTCTACATCACGAGGCCCAAATACTAATTCAGAGATAGATTCACATGAGTTTAAATGGGACTCACTTTTAGATGGAATAGTTGATTTAGACATGGATGTTGTTCATAACTATAGTACTCAACCCGACGTGACCAATGAACCTAGTGTAGGACTAGAGGACTGGACTCCTTGAATTTCCTTAGTGGACGATGCTTCATTTGGTAGGATGAGTCCTAATTCAGGTATCTTAAAGGGAAACTTGACAGATCCTAACTATGCGATCACTAGAGATAATGCCTTTCGTATCAATAATGTTGAACCAGTCATTGACCTACCCCTTGTAAACCATCATTTGATTGATTGGTCACAACTTTTCCAAGAGCCTCAACTCCTCACTTTTCACAATGACTACAAGATAGCCTGCTACTTGAATGCTCTTGAACCCGTAGTCTCTTCTACCAATGAACTTACAACAAGTATGATAGAGCCAGATATTAAGTACCTCAGTCACAAAATAAAAGAAAAGAAAAAAAAGAGAAATGGTTATGATGGCAAAAACCACTATGTGGTGGTATCAGAACCCAAAAAAGTAAAAAGCAAGGATGTATCTGAAGGTGAAAACCTCTTTGAGGCTCCTAAGGATGGGGTACTTAATAACCTGCCAAATTATTTCCAAGATAGGTCAGCAGTTCTTATTGAGCTTATGCAACCAATCAATTTGAATATATAAGAGGCTCCATAGGTGATTCATCTAGCTTAGTCTCTATCAGTGCAAGAAAAAGAGGCATACACAAAGTTCTTACAAAAGAAGAAAATCAACTTTTCTTGGACATATTTAGACATGTCAGGGCTTGACACTAATCTTATTATGCATCACTTATCTATAGCTCCAAGAATTAAACTAGTAAAAAAAAAGTTGAGGAAAATGAACCCTCATATAGCTCTCCTTGTTAAGGCTGAATTAGAAAAGCTCTTAGGAGTAGGATTTATTAGAGCTATTGACTATGTTGAGTGGATCTCAAATATTGTTCTAGTTTCAAAGCATGATGGGTCCATTCGTGTATGCATAGACTTTAGGGATCTTAACAAAGCTTTCCCAAAGGATGACTTCCCACTCCCTAACATAGACATGATAGTGGATATGACTGTGGGATATGAGATATACTCTTTAATGGATGGTTTTTCTAGATATAACCAAATAAAAATAGCTCCTAAGGATCAAGAAAAGATAGCCTTCACATGTGCATGGTGAACCTATTGTTGGAACGTCATGCCATTTGGATTAAAAAATGTAGGAGCCACATACCAAAGAGCTATGACCACAATATTCCATGATATGATGCATAAAAACATGGAAGATTATGTGGATGATACCTTGGCCAAGTCTAAGCAAAGGGGTACACACCTACAAGATTTGGAAGTAATTCTAGATTGAATGGAGTAGTTTTAGTTAAGATTGAATCTGAAAAAGTGTGCATTTGGGGTTACCTTAGGTAAACTTCTAGGATTCATAATTTCAGCCAAAGGAATAGAGGTGGATCCTGAAAAGGTTCAAGCCATATTAGATATGTCACCTCCTAAGAACATTAGTTAGATGAGAAGTCTTCAAGGATGACTCCAATCCATACGAAGGTTTATTTCATAGCTTGCACATAGAGCACAACCATTCAACAAGACATTGTATAAGGGAGCCACATGCACTTGGAATGAGGACTACCAAAAGAGCCTAGATCAAATAAAACAATACTTGACTAATCCTCCAATTTTGATGCCTCCTATCCCAGGAAAACCATTGATTTTGTACATCTCAGTGATAGAATCTTCCTTGGGGGCATTGTTGGCTTAACTTGATGATACAGGGAAGGAAAGAGCCATCTACTACATCATCTAAATGCTTGTTTCCTATGAGGTCAATTATACTAGTATTGAGAAGTCTTGCCTTGCGGTGGTGTTTGCTTCCCAAAATTTGTGTCACTACATGCTTGCCCATACTATACATCTCATTGCCAAAATTGATCCTCTAAAATACTTGCTTGGTAAGGCTACCCTCATGGGTAGACTTGCTAAATGGATGATGATTCTTTCAGAATTTGACATAGAGTATGTTGAGCGTAAAGCTATAAAAGGACAGGCCATTGGAGACCAATTGGCTGATTTTCCAATCCAAGACAAAGCACCAATGAAAGTTGAGTTCCCAAATGAGCACATAATGTACATGACCACGTGTACTTGGAAAATGTTCTTTGATGGTTCAAATATGCAAAATGGATCAGGAGCTGGAGTGTTGTTTGTTTCCCCTCATGGGTGTACTATTCCCAAGTCCTGAAAATTATTGTTCCCATGCACAAACAACATTGCTGAATATGAGGCCTTAAACAATGGATTGAAAATGGCCATAGAATGGGGAATTACAGAGCCGCATGTCTTTGGGGATTCACAATTAATTATCAACGAAGTAAATGAAGAGTACCAAACTAAGGATGATAAGCTGATACCTTACAAAAAGATGGTTGATTCATTGTGACACTATTTCACATTTGTAACATTTCAACAGATCCCTAGAATAGAAAATAAGGCTACAGATGCGATGGCTACATTAGCTTCACTCCTTTAGTTGGAACAACACAAATCAAGTTTTGAATTCCTAGTGGAAGAGCTACACCATCCCATCTTTGACTCCTCTAAAAGCCATGTCATTTATACCTTGGTCACTCATGAGTCTTCCCATTATGGTGCTATCTATTCATACCTTCATGATGGCATCATTCCTAAATCATTTAACTGATCTAAATGAAGAAACCTTGTCCATAATGCCTCTCGCTATACCCTTATCTATGGTGATCTGTATAGGAGGGGTTTAGATGGGACACTTCTTAGGTGCTTGGAAAAGGATGAGTCCAACTGAGTGTTAGTTGACATCCATGAGGGCATTTGTGGAGGACATTCCAATGGTCTTGCCATGGCCCAAAGGTTGCTTAGGGCGAGGTACTATTCGCCCACAATGTAGATGGATGCTATATCTTTTGCCAAGTCTTGTGAAAAATGTCAAAAACATGGAAACTTGATTCATGCTCCGAGTAGGGAGCTTATTCCTTCTATTTCTCATTGGCCATTTCAGCGCTAAGCCTTTGACCTTGTTGGGAAGATTCATCCCAACTCATCAGGTGGACATAAATTCATAATTACTACTACTGACTACTTTACCAAATGGGTAGAAGCCATTCCACTATCTATTGCCTTAGGCAAGACAATTTATTTGTTCAAATTGAATCATATCATTTGTCGGTTTGGGATACCTTATGAGATAATCACTGACATTGGAGGTTAGTTTAAAAACAAGGACCTTACACACCTCAGCAAGAAATTCAAGATAACACAACATTGGTCCTCCATTTACTTCCCACAAGGAAATGGACAGGCAAAGGCCTGCAATAAAACCATTCTTAAGATTCTCCATAGAACAGTTCAGAAGAATCGTAGAGACTAGCACTTACAGATCAATCCAACCTTATGGGCTTACAGAATGAGTATTTGTACTCCCATAGGGGCTACTCCTTTTTCCCTCACTTATGGTACTGAAGCAGTATTACCTTTAGAAATTGAGATTCCTTCACTTCGAGTCTCTCTTAAAGGTTTGATTATAGATAAAGATTATCATGCCATGAGATTGTAAGAATTGGAACTTCTTGATGAGAAATGAAGAGCATCTTTTGATCACGTGAGAGTCTACCAAAAGTGTATGTCCAAAGCATTCAATAAGAAGGTTCACCCTAGAGCATTTCAAGTAGGAGATCTTGTCCTGCATGAGAATCCTAAGAACCAACAACATTGAGAACAAAAGGGAAAATTTGAACCTAATTGGCTTGGACCATACATTATTACTACTACTTTCGGGACAAGTGCTTACTTGCTATCTGATGAACAAGGGGAACAACTCCCTGATCTTATTAATGTTTTGCACCTCAAGAATTTCTATCCATGATGCCTATTCTATCTGGGGGCGTCCTTTGTACATACTTATTGATCCTGAAAAATACCAAAAAAAATTCATAAATGATGCTGAAAAAATCCTAAAAAGCATATAAAGTCCTGAAAAAATACAAAAAAATAAAAAAATGCAAAAAAATTCAAAAAAATAGAAAAAGTGCCTTGGTGAAAACCTAGAAACAGGTGCCCTGGTAGCAAAAATACAAAAAAAATAAAAAATAAAAAAAATATGTCAAGTGGTGAAAACCTAGAAACAGGTGCTACTTGAGCCCTTTGCACCCTTGTCTTTTAGCATGCATCCTCGACACTTAACCATTATCCATCATGACTTGACCTTGTTGCCTTGGTCTAGAATTGGTCTTTGTCTTTTTCTAGGGGGCATACCTGTTAGCATAGGTCCTTTAGGTGCATTTGTCTCTTGGGGCATTTCACAAACAGGTGTTTTTCAACACCACCCCAAACAATGTTTTTCAACACTACCCTAGCGTCGAGTGTTTCTCAACACTTGTCAGATGTCTTACCCACCAGTCTAGTATGATGTGATATTGCTCATTTGCAGTTGTGATAATCAAAGTTTGACTCTATGACCAACACACACACACTTAAACACTTGATTTCTTGAGATATGTTGACTTTATTTATTTTTGTGTGCTATCTATGATGATTTATTTGATGAGTGGTCTCTCCCTCAGAAGTTTTCAATGATGCACAGCTAGAAGACTGAGGGTATGAGAACATGTTTTATTTCTTTATCTTCTTGTGGGTATATTTCATTGATCATAACTATCATGAGCATTTATACTGGTCCTACATGACACTAGGGATTGACAAGGTATTATCCTTGACTGTTTTGTGAGTGCATGCTTATAGCCATCTTGACCTTCTTATGTCCTGATGCAAGCATAATCTCGCTATAGTAAACTTAGGTAATCTCTCTGCACTAGTCATACTTGACCTACATGTCTTTGGTGCCTAGGTGGGATTCTCACATTTCTATTTGATATAGATCATATTCATATACCCATAGTCATACTAGTGAGTATTGTATGATCTTACGACACTACCAATAATGCTCAATGATGATAATTAGATGTCTATAAGCATTGTGACCTTGCAAGTCAACCACTTTTCATAGTAGCTTGCATTCCTAGGTTAATATTAGCTTAGTTTTGCATCTTGCATATGGAGAGAGCTCTCCTTTTCATCTTACATGGACCTGTCAGTCAACTAGGCTCATCTTCCCTTTTCTCGATCATATCTTTTGCTCCTTATTTTTCATCTCAAACCTATTCCTATCAACACAAGGGGTTAATCTTATCATCATATCTATATCTCAAAAATGTCATTTTCATAAACATGAGTCTATATGATACACATGATAATTAAACATACATCTATGAGAGAGAATATACACGAGCATATAAAAATACATTTTGAGAAAAATGACAAGACAATACATAAACTGATACATCCATCACAAGTGAGACATAAACACAAGATATATCAAACATCTAGTAATCTAATATATAAATCAATTTTATCATACAAGATACAATATGAGATCACAAGTCTCAGGATATGTCTCAAAACATCTAAACCTAAGCCCTAAACCTAGGTCTGACTCTACCCATCACATGGTGGTGGTGGAGGTGGTGTTGCTGCCCTGTCTGGTACCATGTTTGATCTACCTACCCTCTGAGAGTAAGATGGCACTCTCTATCCCTTGGGTACAGCCTATAGGTAGAGTCCATGATAGTAAGTAACTCGTGCTATCTCTCTCTAGATCTCTGCTACATCAGCCTGTGCTGCCTGCTCCCAGCGTGCTATCTCTGCCCAGAGATCAGTAATCTACTAATCTCTCTTTGCCCTTAGATCGGCTAGCTATTGGTCTCTCACTACTATGGTGATCCTCAGCTACTGCATCTCTATCTCCAAAGCCTATATCCTAGCTCTTTGGTCCTCCCCTCCTATAGGTTGATCCTACTGTACCTCTACCTGTCAGCGAGCTGGTCCCACCTCATCCTTAGGGGTTGCTGATCTCTATCCCTATGGCCATTTATGGCCACCTAATCCTAATCCATTCCCCCTCTCCATCGCTCTCCCTTTCCCTCTCCCTCTCCCTCTCCCTCAGTCTCCTCTATCTCCCCCATCATCCCCATCCCCACCCTGAGCTGCTACTAGAGCATCAGGTACTATGAAATGAGGGAATGGTGCCCTCAGCCGCTCAGCCCTGTATGTTGCATCAGATCCTACATCTTCCATATCAGGAAGGTACTCCTAATGCTCCCTCCTGATGCCATCTATCTCTGCCATGGCCTGTTGATAGTCTAACATGGGTAGCCACCCATGTCCCTCCTCGTCCCTAGCCCTGGCATAAGTAGTAGTCTCTACTGAGACACGTTGCTACCATCCAAACTATCACCATACCTACGTGATGCAGAACCTTTTGATAATCTCAGAGTGTCAGCCTACCAATGGTCAACTACATAGAATATATCTCAACTCATCCTCTGCATCCCCCCATGCCTCAGCATCCCTGTATGGCCTCCATGTGAATGAGGTCATCTCATCTAGGATCTACCTATAATATGTCACATCCCTAGTATGGGCATGTGATATGAATCCTCCGTACCTATATATGTATGAGTATCTCCACTCTCTCAGCTGAACCCTAGGCTGTATCACAACAATGTGATCGCAAGCCCACACCTATGCCAGGATGGCACCACAAGCCCATGTCTGACCATCTCTATAGATAATTTCATGTAGCTCATGATACATCTCTGCAAGTATGGCAGGTCCCCATGCCATGTGTTGAGGTCTGCCTACCAAGTCAACCAGTAGTCTTCCCCATCCAAGAGGGAATCCCTTCTTACTACAATCAGTCATTAGGGCCTGTGAGATGATGGATGCAACAAGGCATCGCACTAGGAAGTCTCTGCCAAAATCATCAATCAGTCACTCCCAGTTGACATGTCTGTCAATGATAGTGACATCCTGAAACATGCCTTGGATAGCGTGTCAGCCCTCAGTGGCATCTTGATCATAGTACACCTGTGCCAGCAAACAATCATGTTAGTTTCATCATATGGGAACATTATATTTAAATGATTATATCTTAAAGCATGATTTTACTCACCGACTCTCCATGGCATGGTACTAGGAGAATCTGATAAATCCTCTAGTGTGATGGATGCCTCTCTTGTGGGTAGGTGGAAGGTGTTGTGCTCACTATGCCATCTCTCAGCAAGAGCAGTCAACAACCCATGATCAACCTAGATATCTAGGAACCACACCAAATATCCAAATCCCATCACTCACAAGTCAGCCTTGCCCAGATCATTAAGATCTCGGGCACACTTCAACTCCACCACCTTCAGCGCTCTGATGAGTAGCACCAAAAAGTGCTCCTGCAAACCATTAAACCAAGCTAGATGTCAGACCATATCATGATAGATGTCTAAAAATTAGTACAAGACATATACAACGTAAACTTGTCTAGACCCATGTCATTTTTTTCTCAAAAATACTTAAAATATCAAATTTTGCACTTGGGCGATACTACTTTTGGAACAAGTATCGTGTGATACTTCTTTCTTGTTGGCATTAAGCTGAATTGCCACTAGTGACAAAATTTATTTGCATTCTGGATATAAACCGAGCAGACAGTGCAAACTGAGTAGACAGTGCAAACTGAGTAGATAGTGCAAACCGAGCAGACAGTGCAAACCAAGCAGACAGTGCAAACCGAGCAGACAGTGCAAACCGAGCAAGTTAGTACAAACCGATCAGGACAATGTAAACCGAGTAACATCTTGTCTACCGAGTCACTAATGCTTACCGAGTTCAATACCTACCGAGTGATCAGTATGAACCGTGCCTTCACTTCTACCGAGTGCATGACGATGACGAGTAATGCAGTGGACGCCGAGTATCAGAAAGTCACCGAGTCAGTTTGAAGGAACTGAGTAACCATATTTGGGCCGACTTAGTAGAACTTATGTTTATTTGTCAAGCCGACTGTGCAATTGTAATTGTAATTAATTGTTTGAGACCTGTATATAAACAATGTTGTAGAAATAAAAGATGCAATGAAATATATGAAGTAGAATATATGTGAAAGGGAAAGAAAGGCAGAAATAAGCGAATTACAGAAGGCTTCAGAAGTTTAAGATACAGCAAAGACAAATTCATCATAGAAGGTGATCAGTACATCAGCGAATCTCATTCAGCAATCCAGTTGCAAAGCAGAGATCTACTATTTCATTCTAACAGGTGAATCAGTACTAAATCCTTTAACCGGGTAGACTTAACAGTCTTTGTAAAAATCTCTTTACCGAGTGCATACTTCACTGTATGTTTGTAAATCCTTTAACAGGGTGGATTTAGCAATCCTTATTGCTCCTAACAGGGCAGATCATCAGAAGTGATCAAATTGTAAGCCTTAACCGGCCAACTTTATTCTGCAGTATTAAAGCTTTGTGGGTTTCATCCCCACCCCAGTTTTACTTTCTTTTGGAAGGTTTCTGGGTAACCAAATCTATGTGTCATTATTGTGAATGCTTTTAAGTTTCATGCTTTCTGTATGCAAAGGTTAAAAAGTAAAATACATGTTAAAATTAGAAGAAAATTTGGAGTTACTGATTCACCCCTCCCCTCTCAGTAACTTGGTTAATTCCTGAATATTTCCAACAATTGGTATCAGAGCTACATTGGTTCTCAAGACAAAGCTTAACTAGCTTGAGAAAAGATCCAGGACAATGGAGGTATTCAAACTGAACAAGGTGATTGAAAATGAAAAGCTAGATTTGGAAATGGCCATAGCTAAACTCAAAGAAGCAAAAGAACATCTTTCCCAATCCCTAAGAAGAAGGAAGGAACTTGCAAATCAGATGAATGATCAGAATTACATTGAAGAAAAGATTGAAGATCTTCTTCCCTCAAATAACTCAGATGAAGCAAACAATGCTGTCAAAGAACTCCTAGAAAAGAATGGGTCTCTGCAGGAAGAAGTGAGAAAATTGAAAAGAGAACAAGAACTACACTCTACAAGATTCTGTGAGATCTTAGAACAGAGAAACAAGTTGAAAGATGAATTAGATGGAAGAAACATTGAAGTCCAAAACAAAACTCTTCAGCTAGAAAATCTAATTGATCAGATCTCTCATACAAATGAAGAAATTCTAAATCTAAGATCAGAAATAGAAAACACAAGAGAAGAACTAAGATCTGAAAAGGAAATCAATCTAAGATTGATGGATGACCTAAACGCTGAAAAACAAATCAATGAAGGAATGCTGAAAAGTCAAGAAGACTTGAATCAGCTGTATGAATGAAATCTTCACAGGCAAAAAGGAAAAGCAGGACTTGGATACAAAGAAGAAGGCGAATCCTCTAAGCAAGGTACTAAAAGAAATCAAAAACCTACTTGTAATCATTGTGGTAAAATAGGACATACTTCAAATAAATGTTGGAACAATGAAAAAGCAGAATTCAATGGAAAATGTTATAGCTGCAATCAACCTGGTCATAAAGCAAATGAATGCAGGGAAAAACCTAGATTCAGAGGTAATTGTCACAAGTGCAACAAACAAGGTCACAAGGCATCCGAGTGCAGATCCAAGACATTTAATCCAACAGAACAAATTGTGAAAGCAATACTTGGATGGGACTACAACACCTGGTGTAGATGTCATTACTGTGGAGAATATGGACACATTGGCATGAATTGCATAAAACATCATCTAAGAAAAAGAGACACTACAGTAAGATGTTTCAAATGCACTAAACTCGGTCACATAGCCAGAAACTGCATGAATGCTAGTGAAATTGAAGAAGGAAAGAAGAATGAAGCAACTAAGGTCAGGAAACAGGTGAGACAAAAATGGATTCCTAAAGCTACCGAGCAATCCAGTCCAAGTAATGGAATGGATGGCTCTACCGACTCAAATTAAATTTCCAAGGAAGCACTGGAACTGTATTCTCATAGATCAATCTCAAGCAGTTCCAGAACCGAAATTAAAAGAAAAGTCTAAATCAGCATGCAAGATGCAGTGAGATCACAGGGAGGTCGGTATAGTCTTCACCGAGCAAGGTTGGTATAGTCTTCACCGAGCAAGGTCGGTACCTGTCTTTACCGAACGAGGTCGGAGCATTATGAATTCTCGAGTTCACTGAGTTACGAAGTCTTTTCCAAGCAATTAATTCTTAGTGGGTGACAGTCTGTCAAAATTCCTACCCTAATTTGAAATGAGCATTAATGACAGAGTTGTAAACAAAAAGCAAGTAATCGAACTCATTCTTCACCGCGAATCTTTAAGCACTTTGAGAGCAGAAAACTTCAAGGGCAACCCGACGATTTAATACTTTTGTGAAAGGAATTTTCTGTGAGCTACCATGGCATCATCCAGCACTTCAGTGAAGAAAGGATCTGATATGTTAGTTCAAGGGGAGTGGAAAGCACCAGATTTTAAGATCGTGCCCGCAATTGCAGCAGCCCTAGATCCGAACGGAGCTCAATCTCAGATTCCTCCTAAGGTACTGCTTATCAACGATATCCATAATCATTTTAACTGTTCAATTCAAGAAATGGGAAACCTAGAACTAGACATTGTGTGTGAGGAACTATGTGTGGATGGTACTTTGAAACCCGAGCACAAACATCTGGAAGATAAGGGTTTAGTCCACATTGCACATCTTCCTCAAAACTTTTGAGATAAATGGGTTAGGTACATTCTCAGCCCAGTACATGATGGCAAGATTTGGCTCGAGCAACCTATTGAGATCACAAAGAAAATGATTCATCAAGTCACCGGTCTTCCCATGTTGAACAAAGCTAAAACTACCAAAACCCTAGGTCGGACGGAACTAGAGAAGAAAACCCTAGTCGAGTGGGATGGTAGAGGCATGAAAGTTAGCAGCATTACCGACGCTGAACTGAAGTTTGGTACACATATCATTGCACACAAGATTTACAGTTCTAGTCGACAGAACAGTGTCTCCTGTGAAGCTGTTGACCTAGCATACAAAGTGGTCAAAAACAACTTGACATTTGACCTAGCAGACTTATTGTTGAAACAGTTCAACAAGAACATGGAAAGCATCAAAACTTCCAAAAACAATCCATGTAAGTTTGGATCCTTGTTAGTCTGTTTATTCTTCTATGTTCAGAAATTCTTCCCTTCTAAAGGAAAAGTTGTATGGAGAAAAGATGTGCCAGTACTCTATGAAATAAATGAATACATAGCAGAAATGGGTGAAAACTTTGAAAGCATCATAGATAATTATTTTGAGTCTTTCAAAGAGAAAATAAATAACAGATTCCGGATTCCACAGAAGTTGGTGGAAGATTACAAAGATGACACCTGTTTTATGGTAGATTGTGATAATGTGTATATTCAAGCAGTTAAACCGAGAACTGTATATGTAAAACCTCTTCCTTATGAGGTAAATATTGATGAAACCAAGAACATCATTGAAGCTCTTCTAAATCAGCCTGTCAATCCCAAAGCCCCATATTTTGGAACATATGATGAAGCTAAGGTGAGAATTGAACTAAGCATAAAGCTTCCACAGGCGGTAAACAAAGGAAAGAAAAGGATAGCTAAAATGCAAATGATAACCGAGGATAAAGAAGAAATAGGTGAAAAAGAAGAGGAAAAGGATGAGAAAACAGAGGAACCAGAACCTGCAAAGAAGAAAGGAAAAGTTTTCATCACTAAGGCATCTGTGCCTCCCACTGCTGTGTTTACAAGGAGAAATACAAGAGACAAGGCAGAAAAGGCAGATAAAGACATAGTATTCAAAAGGCCTCCTCTAAGCCTTCAAGAAAAGCTCAAACTCTTCAGAGATGGATCAGGATCTGGAGTAAGTAACATAAAATCCTTGAGATATGAAACCAGATCGGAAGCAGAACAAAAGGAAATAGAAGATGCCATTGTTGAGAAGATGGGACAGTGGAAATACTCTCCTGAAGAAATTACCCCACAGGTTCCAGCAGTTCTATTGAATCCAATAAAAATGAGATGGAGCAATGCAAGGCAAACTGTGATAGACATATTTGATCAAAACCTGAGACAGTTGATGCCGAGCCTGAATAATGATGAAGTAAAGAAGGCATTAAAAGAAAATGAAAATAAAATGACATTGAAGTTCAATACTTGTTTGATTTTGATCAACAATATTGAATCAGTTGTGAAGGCTGCAAAAGCCACATGGAAGAACATTTACCACCTTCACCAACCGAGCATTGAAACTGTAATAATAAAGGATATTGAAGATGATAGCGATGAACAAGAAGAAGACACTGAGGTAGATGATACTGTAAGGATAGCAACAGAAGTCATTGCATCCCTTCCTACCTCTCCAGTGAAAGTTTCTACATCCAGCCCAGAGACACCTTCAAGCATGGTTGTGACAACTTCTACATTTGTCCAATCATCCCTAGCAACATCAGAGGCAGCTACCATTTCTTCTACCGAGCTGCAGTCTCCTGTACCATCAAGTTTTCCAGCAGTAAGTTTTCCAGCTTTTGAATCTTCAAGTGTAAATATTTTAAGTTCTCCAGTAGAAAGTTTGCCAGTATCTATAGCCAGCCCTACCTTATCTACTGTCACTACTACAAAAGTATTAAGTACAGATAAGCCTAAGGCTCTACCGAGTATAAAATTTTTGGGTAAAAATGTAGTTGAGGATATAGACCTAGATGAAGAGATAGAAATTCCTACACTAGATTTTGCAAATCTCTCAGCAGACCAGATGCAGAATATAGGTGAGATCCTCCAAAGGAAAGCAAAACAAAAGAAGCTTAAAGAGGAGAGAGACAAGGAGTATCAAATCATCAAGGATGCTAAGGACATTTTGTCTGATGCATTAGGCATTAAAGTAGACTCCTCCCAGCATGTTTTGTTACAATTGGCTGAAGCAGTTGAGAAATACAATGAGGACTCATCCGGGATAGAAAAGTTAGTTGAAAGAGCCGAGAAGAGATTCAACAATAAAGTGCTTGAGCACATTGCTCAGCACATAGCTATTAACCAAGTAGAATTGTCTTCAGTTTTGTCTAACATAGAGTCTATCTATTCGAATGCTACCTCTCTTTTGGCCAGACTATGCAATTTTGCCGAGTTCACAAATGATGTCAAAGATAAAATGAATAAAATGGATGAGGATATGAAGATTAGCATACAGAAGCTACAACTTGAACCAAGTTCAAGCTCTGCTCATCACATGAAAATCTCACATCTATCTAATGTGCAGTCTGATCTACTGAAAGAAGACTCAAGGATCCGGTCTACACTGCTAGACATCCAACACATGATCCTTCCCATCATGAATACAATGTATAAGCACATTGAACATTCCAGAACATTGATTCATGACAATCAGTTCTCTATAGCAGATCACATGATTGAACTCTCTGCAGAAGTCCAAATTGCTATACAAACATGTAAGATTCTGCAAGAAAGTTGGGACAGAACCCTGGCACTAATAATGAAAGTACATTCTGATTTCTTATCAAATTTTGGATTCTCTGTAAATAACTTGTATATGCACCTTTGGCATTATCGTCAAAAAGGGGGAGATATGTATAGAAGGAGAGATATGTATACATTTATAGATTTGTATAAGAAACAGTTAGCACATTGAAAGGGGGAGACAATGTATAAAGCCCTATAACAAAGACAAATTTTGAAAAATCAAAATAAAACTCAGCATGATTCATGTATATAAATTTTGGCCAATAAGTGTTTTTGTCACTAATGCCAAAGGGGGAGATTGTTGGCATTAAGCTGAATTGCCACTAGTGACAACACTTATTTGCATTCTGGATATAAACCGAGCAGACAGTGCAAACCGAGCAGACAGTGCAAACCGAGCAGACAGTGCAAACCGAGCAAGTTAGTACAAACCGATCAGGACAATGTAAACCGAGTAACATCTTGTCTACCGAGTCACCAATGCTTACCGATTTCAATACCTACCGAGTGATCAGTATGAACCGTGCCTTCACTTCTACCAAGTGCATGATGATGCCGAGTAATGCAGTGGACGCCGAGTATCAGAAAGTCACTGAGTCAGTTTGAAGGAACCGAGTAACCATATTTGGGCCGACTTAGTAGCACTTATGTTTATTTGTCAAGCCGACTGTGCAATTGTAATTGTAATTAATTGTTTGAGACCTGTATATAAACAATGTTGTAGAAATAAAAGATGCAATGAAATATATGAAGTAGAATATATGTGAAAGGGAAAGAAAGGCAGAAATAAGTGAATTACAGAAGGCTTCAGAAGTTTAAGATACAGCAAAGACAAATTCATCACAGAAGGTGATCAGTACATCAGCGAATCTCATTCAGCAATCCAGTTGCAAAGCAGAGATCTACTGTTTCATTCTAACAGGTGAATCAGTACTAAATCCTTTAACCGGGTAGACTTAACAGTCTTTGTAAAAATCTCTTTACCGAGTGCATACTTCACTGTATGTTTGTAAATCCTTTAACAGGGTGGATTTAGCAATCCTTATTGCTCCTAACAGGGCAGATCATCGGAAGTGATCAAATTGTAAGCCTTAACCGGCCAACTTTATTCTGCAGTATTAAAGCTTTGTGGGTTTCATCCCCACCCCAGTTTTACTTTCTTTTGGAAGGTTTCTGGGTAACCAAATCTATGTGTCATTATTGTGAATGCTTTTAAGTTTCATGCTTTCTGTATGCAAAGGTTAAAAAGTAAAATACATGTTAAAATTAGAAGAAAATTTGGAGTTACTGATTCACCCCTCCCCTCTCAGTAACTTGGTTAATTCCTGAATATTTCCAACACTTTCTATAGTAGCGCGATGTACCTTTGGTCATGCGATACTTCACCCGATATCATGTGATAGTTTGCCAATTATTGTGTGATACTGGTGTCTATACGCGTGTGATACTTTGGGGACCCGCGAAGTATCGCATGGTGTTTCTCCCCAAAGGGCACGATACTTCTAAAGTATCGCGTGATACTTCACTCTAATCTAAAAATTTGAAATTTCAAAAATTTAAAAACATGTTTAAATGTATTAAATTCTCATTAATGACTCAAAAAAATTGAAGTTTTTTTGAAAACTCGTCGGGGCAGCATAGTGTGGAGGCCGGTTGTGCAATTGATCATGCTCAAACTGATGCCTATGGATTGGAATCACTACTTGTTGGGTCATTTTCTCTCTCTAAGCTCTTGAAATTCTCAAAATGGCTAAATGACAAATGATTTTGAAAATGGCACTTTTGCCCCTTATATAGCATTTTGACTATTTGACCTAATTTTCAAAATATCTAAAAATTGTGTGAAGATTGCACCCCTAGCTAATTTCGATGTCCTGGATTTGTTTTCAGACTTGAAATCAAAATCAGAGTTCATCTTGATAGTCAAAATCTCATTCAAATTTCACCCTCATTTATAGAGTTGGTTGACCATTTGAGGCCTAATCCTTCGATCTTTGTTGTGGCATCTTCATTTCTTCACCCTCATCTCTTTCGACCTTCAAGTCTATCGTCCATTTTCACTCGCTTCATTTTATTGAGTTTGACTTGGTCAAACTAGGGCATGTTTTCACTACCTAATGGTTATGCTATTATCTTATTCTTCAACTATGATTTCTAGTGACGTGATCAAGTATATCAGTTTCCTGTTCTCCTCTACCTAATTTTGATTTTGATTCTAAAGGGGCAGTACCTATCAGCTTTAATCCTTGATTCAGCTTTATCATTCAGCTCAGCTTGAGATTCTTATTTTAAGATTTGATTATCACCTAGCAGCGATGGTGATTTTTTCTTTTGATTTTTATCTCCTATTTTTCAGACTTGATTATTGCCTAGCAATGATGATGATAGTTTTGTCTAAGGCTTGATTTTCACCTAGCAGTGATGGTGTTGGTCTTTTCTTTCAGCTTTTTCTTATTTTTGTCCTGATGTGTTCCCAGAATGAACACACATCTGGGTTGTTTTATGATCCCAAATCGATCTCACATTTCAATTCTTCTTTGACTGCATGTGTTCTTGAAATGATCACACATTAGTCAAAGAGGGGCAAATGTATGCACCCTAAAATGGTTGCCTAGACTTTGGGGCCCCATTTAGCAATTTATCAAATCCCTAAATCAATATTTTAAAAAATTAGCATTTTTCAATTATATCAATTTCTTTGATCAAATCCTATTTCATCATTTTCAATTATTTGCCTTGGGATAACCATTTTATCCTAAGTCTTTATTTGTTTAAAAGGAATATTTCCTCCCCTTTTAATAAATAAAAAGCCCTCACCTTTTCATCTTATCCTAAGTTGCACAAATAAAGCATTATTCATATTTTATAAAAAGAAGAAAAGCACTTTTTGTCTTATGTGGACACAAAAGTCAACTCTTATTTTCTCATTGGAGGATATTTGTGCACATGGATTTCTCTTCTTTGATGCTCCACCATTGATTAAATCTTTTGCCTCTTAATCTCCATGGTCCATTCCTTTTCATTTCCTATAAAAGGAGAGCTCTCTTCTTCATTTTCATATGCAATTTTGAATACTAATGTTATGCTACAGGTTTTCTAGTTCATTTGGAGCTCTTTGAAGACATCCTTGCGTCGAAGCTTTGAAGACATTGTTGTTGCATTTCTTTTAATTTTCTTTCATAGTTGCATAATCATGGCATTCTTAGTATAGATTTCCTTTATGCTTTAGATTACTTCATTATAGCTTAATTAGGGGGGATTGTAAGACTTGTACTTTCCTTTCATATTCTAGCTTGTACTTTCCTTTCATAGATTAGTTGCATTGTTCTTTCATTTCCATAGCTTAGCTTGCATCTCTCATTTCTAGCTTGCATATTCATCTTAATCTAGTTTGCATTTGCATTTCATAGTGATTCTTGGGGATATTGGCATTCTTTCTCTTGTCTTCATTTGAATCCCTCATTGTGTGGTTTACTAGCAAGGTCATTAGCTTCATAGCTCTAGCTGAGAGCAATTTTACAATCTTGTAACTCCATACATAGAGAGCTATGGATCAATTTGTGAGGGCTCATTCTTGAGTTTTCTTTCATGCAAGGATTCATAGAAGTGCACTACTTTTGTGTGTACACAACTAACAAATCTTTTTCTAACATTCTAACATTTTATTATTAATATTCACAAGTATATTCCTTAAGGTTCCCTTATTGAGGTTCATTTACCAAAGTAAGAGAATTGTATTTAGTTACTAATCAAATTGAATCCCATTTCGTTGCATTTTAGAATATAGGAGAAAGGTAAGAAAGTAACATTTTGGGGCAAAGCCTACATGCAAGTCTTCTTTCCCAATAATAAAGGACCTATTTGATATGGAAAAAGGAAAATACTCCATTGTGATACCTGATGAACTAGTTGACCACAACAATGCTACCATGGCTCTCACTTTGGTTGACAAATTTGTTGGGTCTCACCAAATATTGACATAGTAAGGGCTTTTTCTAAGAAATTGATGGGATCTGAAGGGTCATGTTCAAATCACTACTACATGGAAAAAGACTTTTTGTCTTTTCAGTTCTTCTTCCAGGAGGATCCAACCAAAATCTTATGTGCTAGAACATGGACCACATGGCGATCCTCTTTGGCATTGTAAAAATGGTCTCCTAAACTGGATCTTAATGATTCTTTCTTTGTTCAAGCCCCTATGTGGGTAAGATTACCAGAACTTCCCTTGGAATACTGGTATGAAGATGTCTTTGAAGGAATAGATAAATATTTTGAAGAATTGCTATCGATAGACCCTATGACAGTGGAAAGGAGGCACCTCACTTATGCTAGGATTTGTATGGGACTGGAAGAGGGAAACAACATGCTAGAGATGATAGAGAGTCACTCAAAATTGGGGAAAAGAGTGTGGAAACTAGAATATGAAAGTGTGCCCTTTGCTGTTTTCACTACAAGAAAGGACACTATGCCAAATCGTGTCCTATGCTTTTGGTGCTAGTGAAAGATAGGAAAGCTAGTATGGCCCTAAGGAAAGTTGGAAACACCTAAAATCAAGATCCGACGGGCCAAACAAGGGAGAAAAACCTGAAGCCCCAAGAGGGTATTGAGGCTAACATCCAAAGAGTTTGGAAGAAAAGGGATTCAACTATGGTGAGACCACAAATCATTAAAAACCAAGAAAGAATGGTAGAAAATGACAATAAAGACTCTGGGGAGATCATCCGGCTTTAGAATGAATTTTTAGTGGATAGGGGGGAGTTTCTTCTCCTAGATGGGACCAATAAGGTTCTCAAAGTCAATATCCTCCAAGAAGACTTAGGAGAGGTCAGTGCCAGGGAAGAGATGAGATTGGCTGAAGGTGGGGATTCTTTCCCAGGGTTGGCCCTATTTTCCTTCATCCCAAATTCTCTCAAACCTTCTTTGGAAGATGGAATATCTAGTCCTAAGAAATACACATAGAGAGGCATATCCTCTCAGGAATCAAACCCTAATTATAACACATAGTGTGTACCTTCCGGATAGGTTTTCAAGATGGAAGAACTACTTAAATCAACTTCCCCGGGGTGATTCACAAGAATGGAAGAGATATTTGCCAAATACAAAGAGGGGAAACAGGGAGAGTGGACTAAGGTTTAGAAGAAGAAGAAATCTAATAGTAGAAAACCCTCTCTGATATCCCTAATAGCTACCTAAAGTAGGAATGAAGTAGATGTAGGGGCCAAATCAAAAACCCTAGGGAGAAATAAAGCTAGCTAGGTCCGGCAAGAAAAATCCAACAAGAACATAGCGGATGGAACCCAAAAGACCATCCTAGAATCTTGTGCATCTAAAAAGAAATGAAAATCATTACTAGGAATATTCATGGGCTAAATGGCTCACATAAGCAGGATGTTATTAGGAATATGAGTAGGGATTATAGATCAAATATTATGTTCATCCAGGAAACCAAGATGAAGGATAAGTTTGAGGGTATTATATTTTGTAAATCCACGGATACTTGTGCTTCTAGATCTAAAGGAGGTTCAAGAGATCTGATGACTATGTGGAACTCCTATCAACTTAAGGTTGAACTCATCCATGAAGAAGGTAATATGCTTCTTGTAAATTTTCCCATATTAAAGGATAATGAAACGTGGTATAGGGACTTTAATACCCCCTCAAAGAAGGGGAAAAATAGGGTTGTATTTCTCCTCATTTGGAAAGTAGGAAAGATCTCATGGACTTCATCAATGACCAAGCCCTCTTAAATGTGGATCTTCAAGGTGCTAGCTTCACCTGGTCCAATAGGAGAATTAGGTAGGAATGCATCCAAGTTTGGCTAGACCATTCTCTGATCATTGTTGATTTGCTAAATTTTTACAACTATAATTTATTTTCTTTTGTGAGGATTAGCTGAGATCACTCTCTCATCTCTCTATCTCTGGATCTAATTGCTAAGAAAAGGATTTTCCCCTTGATATTTGAGAAGAAGTGGACCACCCATCCAAATATAATTAACAAAATGAAAGAATGGTGGAACATAGATGTCAAGAGTTTGGCCATGTTTAGAGTGACTAAAAAATTTAGAAATATTAAATTGAATATCAAATAGTGGAACAAGGGAAAATTTGGTAACATTTTCTCCTTAAAAGACAAGGCTATCTCTGATCTTAACCATGTTGAAGAGGAAATCCAGAGAGAGGGGTATGATGAGAATAGGCTTCTTAAGGAGAAATCTCTACTGTTTGAGTTCCATAATATTATAGGGAAGGAGGAAATTTTCTGGAAGGAGAGATCCATATCAATTTGGTTAAGGGAACAAGATCAAAACACAAGGTTCTTTCACTTATCTACTTTGAAATACAAGGCTACTAACAAAATTAATAGCATTAAGAGGGGAGACTAGCTTTTGTAGTAGGAAAAGGATATAGATAATGAAGCAATCACTTTTTTCTCTTCCCTCAGTCCAAAGATCATGAGCTATCGGAGGGGGATCAAGATACTCTCATGGACAACATTCCAAAAATCATCTCTCAAGATCAAAAAAAATATTTATGTGCTATTTCGAACATGGAAGAAATTAAAAAAACATTGGACTCTCTCCTGGGCGACAAAGCTCATGGTGTGGATACCTTCCTGATGTATTTCTTTCATCTTTTCTTGGAAGTCATTAAATTTCATGTGATCAAAGTGGTGTGGGAATTATTTGCATCAAAGAACCTCCTCAAATAACTTAATTATGCTACTTTTATTTTTCTTATCCCTAAAGTCCCAAGGGAAGACTCGGTGGAGCTTTTCAGACCTATTAGTTTGTGCAACTCCTACAAGATTATCTCTATAGTTGTCACAATTTGAATTCTTAATGTGCTCCCTTATATAATTGCTCACCATCAATCTTTTTTCTTGACTAGCAGACAAATTCTTGATTCCATAATGGTGGTTCATGAAGTGATCCACTCCATAGATGCTATAAAAAGGGAAGGTTTCCTTCTCAAGCTTGACTTGTCCAAGGCTTATGACCATGTTGACTGGATGTTCCTACTCAAGGTTCTTGAAGCCTTTGGTTTTCCCATGAATACTTGTAACATTATTCATCATCTGATTTCTACTCCTTCTCTGGTGATTTTGTTCATTGGATCCCCATCGGCTTTTTTCAAACCCTCCAGGGGTTTTAGACAAGGGGACCCCCTTTCTCTCATTCTCTTCATTATTCCTATTAAATGCCTTGGGAGACTTATTTTTGCTACAAGGAGCTCATGAATTTTTAAAGGTATCAAGCTATCTTCTGGAACCACTATCTTTTCCCACAAGTAGTTCATGGATGATACCATATTAGGTGGGGAGGGTTCAATGAGTGAAGCCAAAGTGGTGAATAACTTGCTCAAGTCCTATACTAGGGCTACTGGTCAAACCATTAACTGGACCAAAAGCTCTATCTTCTTCATAAACACTCCTGAGGAGAGATAGAGTAGAATTGAAGATATCTTGGGATGTTATATTGACTCTCTTCAATCAAATTATTTGGGTCTTCCTTTAGGTATTAAACCCCCTCATACTTTCTAGAACAAACTCATTGATAGATTTAATAAGAAGTTGGCCAGCTGGAAATGGGTTACTCTTAGCTAGTAAGGAAAAATCTAGCTAGTTAAATCTACCTTACAAAATCTTTTAACCTATGCTTTAAGTCTCTTCTCTATCCCAGCTAAAGCCACAAAGGTGATAGAAAGAATTTAGAGAAGATTTCTTTGGTTAGACACCAAAGATCATAAGAGTCTACCTCTTGTTTCTTTTTAAAAAAATTGTCTTCCTAAAAGAGCTGGAGGATTAGGGACTAGGAGGATAAAACCTTTCAACAAAGCTCTACAAGCATAACAAATTTAGTGCATTTTTAGCAGCAAGGGGGATTGGCGTGACACTTTTAAAGATAAATATCTTTCTAACAACTCCATTAACCATTTTTTTTGGTTTTAATGATATTCTGAAAGGTTCTTTTATTTGGAGTGGCTTCCTGAATCTAAGGCTAAATGGAAAATTGGGAATGGTCAATCTATTAACTTCTGGAATGACAATTGGCTTTAGTTGGGACCTGTACGAGACTATGAGACTTTCAATATCTAGATGGATGAGTGTATCAAAAAATATGGTTCTCATGTTTGTATTATAGAGTGGGTAACACCTGGGTGAACCTCTCCTCTATTTCTTGGGACCTGAGTCCTCTTTTGATTATCATTAATTTGGTTTCCCTTTCCCCCTCTTAGGATGCTATGATTTGGGAAGACTCACCTGATGAGGCTTTTTGGTTCCTTCTTCTGACTATTTCCATATGTATCAGGAAGACATACCTATTTGGGCCAAAGCATGGTTCCCTAGTCTTATTCCCAAAATTAATGTCTTCTTCCTTTTTCTTGAGAGCCACATCCTCACTTTTGATAATCTTATGAAGTGAGGTTTCCACATCCCTAATAGATGTGTGATATGTAGATGCCAAGTTGAGTTAGTGGACCACATGTTTATCCATTGCCATTTTTTTAGTAAGATCTAGCAATATCTCTTTCATGGTCTTGAGTTGTCCTGGTGCTTTCCCTCTTCTATTCAAGACCTTATTTTTCTGAATGGGCCCTACCTTTTAAGAACATTGATTCTTAAAAATTATGCTCTTGGGTTTTCCTGCACCTCTTTTTGGGAGTGTGGAAAGAGCGTAACAATCATATCTTCCATGATTGTTGTGTTCCTCCAAAAATCATCTTTGAAAAGATCTACCATACTTTAAAAGAAAACTTTATTATCTATGGTGGAACTAACCCCTTTGCAGGAAATGACCAGATTGCTGACCCTAAGAAGTGTAGAAGTAAATGATAGAATTATACCTAGATCTATCCCTCAAAAGGTTGGTCTAAGGCTAACTTTGATGGTGTGGCCAAGGGAAATTTGGGAAAGGTGGGAAGTGGTGGTGTCATGAGAAATTGCTATGGTTTGGGGATTGATGTGGTTACTCTCAATCTTAGTACTCAAACTAACCACTTTTCTAAAGCTAACACTACCCTCCAAGTTACTAAAATTTCCCATGATATCCATGTGAAAAAGATATGGCTCGAATGAAATTCAAAAAATATTATAAATTATTTCAAATCTAACCACTCCTCTTCATGGACTATATCCAATATGATTAAATAAATGTGCGCTCTCTTAAACTCATTTGAAAAAGTACACATATCCCATGTGTAGAGGGAGGCCAATCAAGATGTTGATTAGTTTGCCAACTTGGCTATTGCAAATGATGTAATGATTAGATGGTTACATGGTGGAGTTGTTTCTTGTGAGGTGACGGATTTAGTCAAAAGGGATAGATATCAGGGAAAGGAGAGAATCATAAATAGAAATAATGAAACTTAATGTTTTTTATTGGATGTTCTTTTCCATAATTGGGAAGTATCAGATTTGTAGGAAGGGAAATAACTCTGTGTCCCTTTCACACGCTTTCTGGGTGTCCATTCCCAACGCTAAAATCTACCTTTTAAGGAAAAATAAAAGAAAGCTACAATTTGTTAAACCAAAATTTTTTTCTGAACCAATTTTGTGCAATGGGAGGTGAAAGACATAGAGGGGAGCTCTCGAATGATAGTGGGAAATGGAAGAGATGGACCAAGGTCTGGAATTCTCTGCAAAAAGGGGGAATTTTGACTTTCATTGAGAGGTTACATGGTAGCAAGCCAATGGTGACCAAAATGTTCATGAAAAGATGGAATGAGGATTGTGTGGTGAGAGATGGGAGGAATTTTACTATTACAGAGGATGTCATCTCAAATGTTACGAGAATCCCCATTATGGGTAAGAAATTTTATAGGGACAAAAAAATATCTTATTCTATGGTTAATGATTTTGTGAGGGATGAGGATGAGAAGAAAGCCATTACCAAAGTGGGTGATCACTACCAACCTAAAGGGATTAAAATTTTGTGGAGATTTTTCCTGAGAGCTCTTATCTCTTATGTGACACTGGACACTAGGTTTGATAGGATAAGAACCTATCATTTCATTCTACTAAATCACTTTAGACATGGTATGAAGGTATCCATCCATTTATACTTGTATTCTTTTATTAATTAAAACATTAATTTCTATAGGGATAATGTTAGAATAATAAGAAGAAAATGCAAATATTAACACATAGAAGAGAACACAATAACACAAAAATTTAACGTGCTTCACCCAATCCCTAGGCCACATCCACCAACAACGAGTCCAATATCTTTATTATTATCCAATGATTACAATAAAAAACCTGCAACTCAATACCACCACAGGAAGCTACAAAATCCATCATACAATGAACCTCCAACCCTAAGCCCTTTTACAAGTATTTTTTACTTAACCTAATTAGGGTAGAAAAATACTCTGACTAAATAGAAAATTAATGGCCCATCCTTTACAATATTATTAAGTCATTATTGGCATTGAGGGGCACTTCCCCTCGACCCTGCAGCCCCCACAAGGGGCATTTCCCCCTTGACCCCATCAGGGGCTCTGCCCCTTGACCCCACCTAGGGCGCTGCCCCAAGACCTCGCAAGGGGCTCTGCCCCTTGACTCCGAGATTGGGGGTGTTGCCCCTAATCCCCTATAGATAAGTCTGGGGGAAATAGCGCTGAAAGAACCTGAGTCTGATTAGGCTCCACATACATAATAGATAAGGATATTGCTAACCCTTCCTTTCATGAGGGGTTATTTCTCTTGATTTATTAATATTTCAAAGCTCAAATCTTGGGGAAGAAAATTGATGTTAATGAGGATAAAGTGGATGTATCTGGTTCTGACTATATCCCCTCAGACACTAAAGATAGTGTGGATTTTCATTTGGAGGACTAGGAGTATGGAGAGACCAAAAAATAGAAGCAGAGTTCTTCTTCCAAGAAGAGAACTGTTAGCTCTGTTGAAAAAGAAAAATCTTACAGAAAATAGGCTGGAACTGTTATTTCCTCAGAAGAGGACTATAATGATAATGAGGAAGGGATGAATATGGATGATGAGGAGGAAATTTCTAGTGAAAAAGTCAAGAAGAATAGTGAACTAGCTATGGTGAAAAAAAAAAAATTTATGGGCGAAAGTTCTAGCCAATTGTCTCTTAAGGAAAGGACTAAGAGTGAAAGGAAAACTCCCCCTTTTGGTCTCCATGAGAAGATCCAGGATTCTAATCTTGGTGAGCCTAAAGACTACCAAGAGGGACCTTATACACTACTTGGAGGAAGAAAAGGAATAGATCAATGAGGAATTTCATAACAATGACTTTGTCAAGGGCAATAAAGTGTGGTGTAACTTCAATGTTAACACTGTGAAGATGGGGATAATCAGGGAAGTCGTTAATCCCAAAGTTCTTGATGGCGAGGATGGCAGGATTTAGAAGGAGGAGTTGATTGACCTAGCTCTAGTTGTCCTTAGTGATAACACTAGATAAATGGAGCTTAACCTCATCAATAATGCCAATAAAATCATGCTGGACAATTTTAGGTCTATTAAATGGCTCTATCACAAATTGGGAATATCAAAGATAAAATGCATGGGGCTAACAACAATAAGGATAGAAGAGCTACTAAGGATTACCATCAACTAGAAACTAGCATTATTAAGATAGAGGAGAAAATGTAGAGCCTTGAGGACACTTTCAAAGGTATCGTAGAGTATAGCTTCAATATCCTGAAGGATTATAACGAGCACATCAAGCTTCTTATTGAGAAAATGGAATAAAATCCAGTAGGGAAATAAGTGTAGATCATAAAAGAGGAAAAAGTGTAGAAGCTATATGAAGGACCAAGAGAGAAGACTAGGGCTAGATCCAAGAAGAATAAGGAAGATGAAGAATCCATGGATATCTACAAGATAAAGGAGGCTACTGAGAAGATGGAGCTCCTTGAGTATAGCGTCGCTACCTTGCTCAAGAACTTCTCTTGACTATTTTTCTTAGTTTTTTTGCCTGTCTAGGAGCTACTTTTTGTTTTCTCTATCTCTGTTTTGGTTGTTCTCTTTTCCCTATTAACTAGTGGCTTGTTTCATTCTTAGTTTTAGATATTTTAATACTTGGACTTTTATTTCTATATTTTAAATATGTATTGGGTTTCAAGCACCCTGTAAAACATGTTTTACTTAATCAAAAACATTCCATTCATCATCATAACTTTACTTCCTATTTTTTTTAATTTCTTTTTACCTACGCATTGAATAACTTACCCATTCCAATTTCAACTAGACCTTTACATTAAGACATTTATTTCATTCCACATCCAAACCAATTGTATTAATGAGATAATTAAATTCCTTTTTCCTTACACAACATTGACTTATCTAATACATTAAATACATTTATTCTTCTCTCTTTCATTGATTTCTCTATCAACACATAAATATACTTTCTATTTCATACAATATTAAACCATCCACTGAATCATTTATAACATTGTATACATCTATTTATAGATTGAGATGTAAACCTAGATTTTAATAACCTATCATCAAACATATAGGACAATACATTCAAGAGAATTAGAGAAGAATTTTCATCTTATTACTACTCACAGTAACATTACATGTTTCGTACCCCTTATTATTTTCACTTTAAGACACCCTTTGACCCTTAACATAGATTTTCATCATACCACATATTGAAACAAGTTTCTTTTAAGAAGTTTGTATTCATTAGAACACTACATCACAAAGGATTGCATAGAACCTTAAGTAAACATGTATTGAAAATAATTAGTTTCAAATTTAAAAATTGCAAGAGCTATACAATAAAACTAACTTAAACATAATCCTTAATTGATTTACCAATATTCTATCCCCTTTTGAAATTCCTAAAACTACCCTTCCCAAATACATAAGTTCTTTCTTACAATTCTCATTTATAATTACAATTACAGTAGCAATTAATACACATAGCCTGTAAGCATACAAAGAGATAATTAGATCAACATTCCCCAAGGGCTAAATCATGCTAACAAAAGATAGAGATACATGATTCAACCAAGGAAATCTTCACCACTGAACAATTCAGAATACAAGCCATGACTCGAACCAAAAATAGTACCTCAAAAGATATTTTCCATCCAACCATGTGAAACTGGTAAAGTTCCACCCCCCCATGCTAGGAGATAGAACCAAGGTACTCTCAAGACCTTAAGCAATCTAAGACTCAAAACACAAAGTCCAAAACTCAACAAAGCAAGAGTAAAGCATGTAAAGTATCATCTTACTATAATACCGAGGTCAATGTTCTAGGATACCACCTAAGTTAGTGTCATTACACAACCTATATGTTGGGATCCTTCACAGAAACCATGTAACCCCAGTCCCCCCTTTATGAATAGGGATCCATCCTAGTAGTTATCCATGGTCTAGGTATTCCAATCAGGTCTATGTGGCCTTATTATATTTTCTTTCATTATCTTTTGAATCGCCATTCCAATGTTTATTTTATGGTTATCACTCTTTACTAACCCACCCATAGGATTCTATCAAAACCACTTCATGGATCCATCACCTATGGTGGGCCACTCACATAGGGTTCCAAGTCCCCTACCCAAAACATGAAAAAATAAATGCAATACTTAAAATGCTTTATTTAAGAGGTTTAGGAAACACTCCTATGTACTCAAACCATCAGGATGAGCCCTAACCCTAACCATAAATAACATAAGAATAGTACAAGGATTCCACATACTCAAGACATCTTAAGTAAAACATTATGACAAACTTAAAGAAATAAAATGAACATTAAGAAAGGTAGAAAGATGCAGACATAGACTAGGATCAAGGCTGGAAGACACAGACCAAACTCCAAGCCAAACAGGTACCCAACACTAAAATCCATGACTCCAAAGTTTCCATAATAGCTCCAAATAGACCATAAAAATAATATAAATTATGAAATAATAAAGATTAATGGGGAAAGAATGTACTATAAACTAATGAACCTACATGGACCAATGAATCAAGGGAGAAGACAAAGTAATCTTGTCTTTGAATGGTGGCAATATATTACATATTTAAGTGTTGGTGAATCTGCTCTTGTGTGTTGGTTGCAAGAGGGATATTGATCAAGAGAGGACTAAAATTTAGTTTTCTATGTTTCCTAGTGGTTTGAATCATAAGGGACCCTTTATCTATGTGAGTTTAGAGATTTTCTCAGAGATATATGCATGACTAATTCTAGATACATATGTATGACTTTTATAAAAATATAGTTTGAATGCGGTGATTATATATGTTGGCTAAAACCTAATTGCTCACATTCTCAATGGAGCAGTTTTCATAATATTGTTGGGTCAAAAAGTTATTTACAATAGAATACATGCATAGGAAAATAAACTAGAACACTTTGCCCATTTCTAATTAACATTTTTTTTCATTATCATCCTAATTACAAATCATTTCACAATAGAAACTTTGTAGATCATATGAACAATATAAATATTTAAGAACACACAGACATATGCACAAATAGATATAACAAATTACAATCACATAATCAATCATAGACTTCCATGAAGAGTTTTGGCAAAGAAAACTAATAAACTATTCCATTAAACTTCCTTCATACCATATGTGTTTTCAACAATATTTAATTTATAAACATATATAACTAGAGAATGTTGACAAATCATAAGAGCACACTATTAATTTCTATAATACACACACACCCACAAATACAAACAAGCAAGAAGGTGATTCTTCCCAATTCTAGAGCCTACTTGGGGTCTTGTAGAGAATCCCTTCCCAAGTTCAATCACAACCGCCTTCCAAGCTAGACTGATGATAGCCATTCCAGATGATCTTTTGTTAGTGAAAAAGCTTCCTCAATCCTTGTCAAAACAATTCCACCAACCCTTCACAACCAAAGCTATCAAAAAATGCAATTACGACAAAACCCCAAAAATTATTTACTTCCAGAATACTCCCCAAATTTTGTCCAATCTTTCTCTCCCCCCATACTCCTCAGACTCCAATAAATAAATGAAAACTATGTGGTTGGGGTAGTTTCTTTACAAGAAGAAAATACTCTAACTACTATAATTGGTTGAAAATTAAATCAACCAATCCCCGTAAATAAGTTTAAAAGCTTTTATTTTTAATTAAAATTTCCTTCAAAAGAAGACCATAACTAGAAAAGAAGCATAAGAATACTCCAATACCTTAGATATCCCAATTGGTAACAAACTAGCCTAACTTCTATGAGGTCTTGGGTTCAAATCTCCTAGGTAGCTAGTTTTACCAAAAAAAACCTTATTTTTCTTTATTATTATTTTTATTTAACAATCATCATTTAAACATTAAGGATACAATTATAATTGCAAGCAAAGCACATAGGTTATAATATTTATATATGCATATAGGTATATATGTGTGCACCCATATATACATATACATATATAATATACCTCCAGTAGTAATATAGATAAATAAATAAATATATATGTGTGTGTGTGTCTTTATATATATATATATTGTTAGGAATGAATGTTGAATATATCCTATGGGGAGTGTTCACAACCATTCTGTAGTAGTTGTTGCATTTATGACTATGATTGTCATTGATGTCAACACAGTGATCTACTTAAAATTAGCAGAGAAGCAGATAGTGTTTGAGTTAGCGCACGTGAGATATTAAAGATTAAACTATGCAGAGTTCAGGACTTATTCTATGATGTTCTATAAGATCATGGTTAAGAGCACATTCAAAAATTCATTTGTTCATGATAGTTATGAGGAAATCAGTGGAAGCAGTATTCAGGTAGTGTTCCTGAGTAGCAGTTTGTGGAAATTGGATGATATCTCCTAATCAGGATTGAATCTAGTTATGTGTAGTTGAGCAGTAGTTTAAGACATGATGTTAGTGATGTGGACATGACCGTATGGTTCAAGGTCACATGAGTGAAGAATTATCTTATTTGGAAGCCGATAGTTTTGTGTAATTATGGATTTCTATGTAACATGTGAAAGTTTTTATTTTGTAATTTGTATGCCAACTCATTTGTAATTATTTGAGTGTGGTATAAAGGAAGGAATGTTTTCCTTATTGTAGTGTAAAAAATGTGATATGTGGTATATGTAATTGTGAAAGAGAATTTTAGAATTGTGCAATACTTGTTGAAAGAGGATATGTGAAGTATAGAGATCTGGTATTGAGATCTGATGAAGCAGTTGGTGCAGTTTGGAAAAGTCAGAGAAGAAATCTTGAGTTGTTGAGATCAATAATATTTCGATATTATTCTGTTGAGTAATACAAAGATCAGTTGGACATTGATTTTAGTGATCTTTCACTTGAAGCTGTTTGGGCATTGGGTCCTTCTGTCTTCTATAACTCCTAACAGAGTTAGAATCTTTTAGTAGGGATTCAAAGTCTCCTAGAAGGGACTCATATGTACTGAATGTATTTCAAAATACTCCTAATAGAGTCCATCCTCTCACAAGGAACTTTCATATTAGTGCATCTTTTGTGGGCATCATTCCCACCAGGGTTTACTCTTTGATCAAGAGGTTCCCTAGTCAACATTGTTGGAAACTGCAATTGAAGCAATTTTTGTATTGTCATTGATCTCAAACCTTAACTAGTAAGACTGTTGTTACTTAATCAAGTACTATATCTATTAGAATGTTGTGAAGGGGTTAGACAAGGATGAGAACAATAGCACCTAGGGGAAAGGTTGAGTTATCTTGATACTTCAATGTGTACTTGATTATGTAGCACAATGATCAGATAATGTATTTTTTATCTTAATAAGAATGAAGACTAAACTGGTAGGCTTAATCAAGAAAAAGTGAAGAAATCAATTTTAAGCCAAGTGATGTTAGTGTCGAGCAAGCTAGTATATGCCAAGCAATTTCAATGTTGACCAGACATCAGTTAATTGCCGAGGAAGATAGTATTTGTCAAGGAAATAGTTTTAGTGGTGACCAAGCTTTCTAGTGAAGACTGAGAAGTTGAACACAATATTGACCGAGCATCAATAATTTACATTTAAGGAAGAATTCAGATTCCTAGTTGACATAGTTGAATTCTTGGATTATGTAAACCATGTTGACTTTATTTATTGATTGTATAAAAGCATTTAATGCACTGTAAAATGTTTTATTGTAAATCTTAAAGAGTTTTGAGATGTTTCTAGAAGGATAGATGAAGAACATCCCCTATCTATCTATCACTAAGGTGATCAGGAGGTTGCATCAACCTATACTTTATCATAAAATCACTCATGTTGATGCATATAGATCACACTTTAGGATTTCTAAGGTTGTGAAAGTTTGTGGAAGCTAGAATAGGAATTGTATATCAGTACATGAAGATACTTGATCTGGACTGAACAATAGGAGAACTATTTTCATTGTTGGAGAGCTATTTATTTTCTTTTGGCATTGTTGTCAAAGGGAGAGAGATTTCTATGAAATAATACAGAGGAAGACTGAAACATCTATCCACTACATGGAGAAAGAATAAGAGAACTGAATAAGATCAAATACGTAGGGAGATTCTACATGTAATGTTGTTGAGATGTAATGTAGTGATTAAACATATTAAATATCAAGCTAGGGAGAGCTTTACCAAGTTACAACATTTAGCTATATAGTTGTAGAATAAATGTTTGGTATGGTATGACATATTTCATATTATTTTTGTTGCTATCAATGCCAAAGGGAGAGATTAATGACCTACAACTGATTGAATATCTTGATGAAGATTCAGGACATTACCTAGCTAGTAAAGTGACATATAAGATGATTAAATTAGTTAATATGTTGTCATTGATGTAAACTAGTTTTGACTATACTTATCATAATAGTTACAAACATCTGAACATTTGTAGAAGGAAAACATAGTGAAGAAATGAGATATCTACAAAAGGACAAGATGGATATGATAGATAAGGATAAGGTATACATTAGGTAGCTTATTAATGAGTCTATGACATTATGTTGTTGACTTAAGCATGTTGCATTATTCTATTATGAAGAAGAGATCAGAATTGATCAAGCTAATGTGGTCGGTAAATTGAAGATTTATGTATACACTGAGTTAGTCTTGTGTATACCGAGTGACAGTAATAGTTGAGTTAGTTATCACTGACACATTTAGTATTTATCGAGTATGGATGAAAACATTAAATGTTATAACAACTAATTGAAATTAATGAGTAGAAAATTGGTTATGATTTCGAGGTAAGAGATGCGGTTTGTTATAAGATCCACAGGTAACAAAATTGAGAGATGATCAAAGGGAAGAGATTGAAATGTGTTATTGACACATCTGTCGAAGAACTTTAAGTAGAAAAATGGATGAAGGAGATTAAGAGGCCAAATCCTATGGATGATATGAAAACAATTTACTTGTCTATTTAAAGAGACATGAGTTTAATTGTTGGATATGCTGGATGAAAGAGACTACAAAAGGTTTTTCATGAAAACATTTTCATTCATACTTGATCAAACTAGTTAGAAACAGAACTGAGCAGAACTGCAGGCATAATTGAGCATGAAAGATACATACACCGAGTGAAGTAAGTTGGAGGATATGAGGAAGTGAATTTATTATTGATCAAAAGAGTTTTATGAGCTTAGCATAGATCTGAATACTTGAAAATTGAATTGTATTTGAATCAAATCACTACTATATTAGTTTAACCATTGTTACAACAAAATCTCTTAACCAAGTGGTTTTAACCATCTTATTTTCTACTATGACATTCATTAAATGTATGAAAGTTTTCTTGTTGACCCCATAGTGAATGCTAGTTAAAATTTAATTGTTAGTGTTAAATCCTCTAACCATGTCACACCTCACAGTGTGCATTGTAACTTTTTACAGGGTTGGCTCTTAACCAAGCTCATTTCAGAAGAGTGAAATATTTTGGGTTACAGGTCATTGGTAGTTTTTCCCTTAGCATGGTTTCCATGTTAAATATTTTTGAACATTATGTGTTATTTGTTATTGATGAAGGGTGCTCCCCTTAATACCACAAACACATAATAAAAATAGAGAAACAATAGAAAATTGCAAGAACAGAAAATGGGCTTCTTATTATCTCCACAAATGTGGAATTAAATTTTTTTCAAAAATACAATGTGCAAAGCCACATGGGCATTTTCCTTACAATATTCTAAGGGACAAAGCCTCAAATTATTACCCAGACTACTCTGAACTACTCTGAATTGCTGAAGACAACACTGCGAGCCTTCCTTATATAGACAATTTTCACCACCCGAGAAGGTTCCAAAAATTTAGCCTTTTAGGTCAACTAAACATAAAATTATTTTATTTTTACGATTATTACAATAGGGTCATCTCAAAAAAAATACAAGATATGTTTTTAGGTAGCCCAACTTTTGGAGGCCATAGCTTTTTAATTGTAGCTCTATTTTTCTATTATAACCACTTTTTAAAAATGCCAGGACAAGATCTACAATGCCTGACTGTGCAAGCTCCATTCAACCAGGGGTCGATCACGATCTGGAGCCTCTAAGGCCTTCAAAACGGAGCTCAAAGATTTTGTACCCAAAAACCTCAATAAGTTAACTGAGACAAATGATATGGCAATGAAACTCAACTGGTAGCCTGAAATGACTGAGATGAACCTCCACCTCTGAAATCAGAACATTCTGAGATTGTATGACCAACTTACTAAAAATAGTATGTTTCCACAAATAGAAGCTCTCCACAAGATAGGCTTATTGAAAAAGAAACCAAAAATATTTTTTGGTGATGCAAGATTGCCCTTACACCCAGGATGCTCCTACATTAGACACCTAGGGTAATTTGAGAAGTGACCCTATCATGACTCAAGTGTGAAGAGGAAAACCAAGATTGTTAACCTCCTCCTTTGTCAACCATGATGAATCTTCAATAGGTCATCCTTTCCATTTGACCATATATTCTTCATATGTCATGTTCCTTGTGCTTCTTCTAGCATGACTATCTAGTATATCTTCAATCTCCTTAGTAATTGAAGTAGTTGTTGGAATACTCCATTGTGCTTCTGTGATCTCATCTTCAAAAACTACTTCATGATATTCTCTCAAATCTGAAATGTTAAACACTAGTGAAATATTCAGTTCACTAGGCAATTCTACCTCATAGGCATTTCCTGAATCATGATTCTTTAATATCTTACATGGCCCAAACTTCTTCATTTTCAGCTTGTTTCATGTACCAACTAGAAATCGCTCCTTCCATAAATGAACCATGACTTCATCCCCAACCTAAAATTCCTTATGTCTCCTTTTCTCATCTGCCTTATCCTTATACTGCACATTCATCTTGGTAATGTGATTCTTCACCTCCTCATGGATGTTCTTCAAGTGTTCTACAAAATCCTCAGCTTTAGCACTACTTATTTATCCTTTATCCATCTTCCTCAACTCAGATGCATTTCTAGGACTACTTCCATATACAATATAGAATGGTGATTTACCAGTGCTCTTGTTGATAGAATTATTGTATGCAAATTCTACCTATGGTAAAATCAAACCCCATCCTGTTGGCTTATCTCCAACCAAACATCTCAACAAATTCCCCAAACTCCTATTCACCACCTCTCTCTATCCATCAGTTTGTAGATGATGTGATGAACTAAACTTCAAATTTGTCTTCAACTTCTTCCACAATGCATGCTAGAAATATCCAACAAAATTAGTATCCTGATCTGAAACTATGCTCTTTGGAAAACCATGTAGTCTCACCACTTCTCTAAAAAATAATTCTGATATATGAACAACATCATTAGTCTTCTTGTAGGGAATGAAATGTGCCATCTTTAAAAATCTGTCAACTACCACAAAAATTGAATCATGTCCCCACTGTGTCCTTAGTAAATCAAGAACAAAATCCATACTGGTATCCTCCCAAGGTTTCTCTGGTATAGGTAATGGCTAATAAAACCCTGTATTTTGCTTCACTCCTTTCACCATGTGACATACTCTACAGCTCTATAAAAACTTCTTGACATCTTGCTACAACTGTGGCCAATAATAATTCTCACTAACAATAGCAATAGTTTTATCATGACCAAAATGTCTAGCCAATCCTCTGCTATGCTTCTCCTTGATGAGATTCTCCCTCATAGAACTTCATGGAATTCACAATTGACTCCCTCTAAACAACATACCATCCTGGATGATGAAATCCACCCACTTTGTTCTGTCTAGAGTAATAGGTTCTGTACAAGCTTTCCAAGCTTCACCAAAATCAGAATCCTCTAGATACAAACTCTTGAGTTCCTTGAACCCAACCACCTCAATATGCATCACTGTTAGAAAAATTTTCCTTCTACTAAGAGCATCTACAACCTTATTAGACTTTCCACTCCTTTGTTTCAAAACAAATGTGTAACTCTGTAAAAACTAAACCCATTTCAAATGCCTTTGATTCAACTTTCCTTGACTATTCAAATATTGCAAAGCTTGATGATCAGTATACAAAAAAATATCCTTGGGAAGAAGATAGTGTGTTCACTTCTTTAATGCTTGAACTATAGCATAAAATTCCTGATCATAAACATAATATTTTCTCTTGGCATTATTTAACTTCTCACTAAAATAAGCAACAAGTTTACCTTCTTGGCTCATAACAGCTCCTATTGCAATACCACTAGCATCACTGTCTACTTGAAACACCTTATTAAAATTTGGAAGTGTTAAAATGGGTTGTTCTATAACTTTTTGTTTGAATAGTTTAAAACTCTTATCTATGCCATTAGTCTACTTAAACTCTTTCCTATCCCCTCTCATTCTTTTAGTTAAGGGTGCACAGAAACTACTAAAAATTTTGATAAAATTTTTGTAAAAGCTAGCCAAACCATGAAAAGATCTTACCTCAGTAACACTTCTTGGAATAGGCCATTCAAGGATAGCCTGCACTTTCTCTGGGTCCATTTTTTAGACATTCTGTTGAAACTAAAAATCCTAGATATACTAATTCCTTCTTCACAAAACTACACTTTTTTTTAGATTAATCAACAATTTCTCTTCTCTCAGCTTCTCAAACACCCTACGAATATGCATTATATGCTCCTCCAATGTCTTGATAAAGCTCAAAATATCATCTAGGTAAACAATGAAAACCTTAGCTAGAAATTCTTTCAGAACCTCATTCATCAGTTGCATGAAAGTACTCGGTGCATTGGTTAGCCCAAAAGGCATGACAAACCACTCATATAGTCCTTCCTCTGTCTTGAAGGTAGTCTTCCATTCATCTCCTTCTTTGATCTAAATCTACTGATATCCACTCTTCAAATCTATCTTTGAGAAATACACAGCTCCACTTAAACAATCTGTAATATCATCCATCTGTGGCAATGGAAATCTATACTTGATTATGATCTTGTTGATATCTCTAGAATCTGTACACATCCTCCATTCTCCATTATTCTTTGGTGCTAATACTGTTGGTACAGCACAAGGACACAAACTCTCATGGATAAATCCTTTCTGCAACAACTCTTGCACTTTTCTATTCACCTCTTCACTTTTTGCATGTGTCATTTTGTGTGCTACCTTATTTGGAAAACTGGCTCCTGGGATCAAGTCCATCAGATGACTGATCTTCCTAACTGGTTGTAATCCATTAGGCACATTATCGGATACAATATCTTGAAACTCATCCAACAAATCTACAACTTCTACAAGAACATCTTCTACTTCCTCTTTACCATCTTTTAGAATTAAATAAAAACACACATGCTCATGCCTCATACCCTCTAGGAATTTTCTTCCATCAACAAATATTATTCTTGCATTACCACATACCTTTTCTTTTGTTTCCTTCAATGGCTTTAGCTTTTGTCACACTCCATCCTTTGTCAGGGAATAGATATTTAGTTGACCATCATGTACAACATGCCTGTCAAACTGCCATGGTCTTCCTAACAACATATGACATGCATGCATAGGTATGATATCACATAGTACTTGATCATGGTACCTGTCGATCTTGAACTTCACTAGGCATTGTTCATTGACCATGACCTTGTGGTCATCCTACATGCAGGCAATCCGGTAAGGATGTGTGTGTTTTTGTTTCTTGAGCTTCAACTTCATCACCATCTCTTCTGACACCAGACTGTCAGTGCTTCCACTATCGATAATCACATCACAACACTTATCCTCACACTTGCACCTGGTGTGAAATAGGCTCCTCCTTTGCTCAGGTTCATTCTCACCACTCAACAAGACTCTTTTAATAATTAGCATTTCTCCTCTTTCAACATCTTCAGAATGTGATGATCTGGCATCTTCATCTACATGTGCAAATCTAGCCTATCCTTCATTTCTCCTATTTTTCCTTCCTTGGCATTGAGGACATTCAAAGGCCCTATGACATTCTTCTCCATAGTGAAAACATGTTCCATGGAAGCCACCTCTTCTGGATCTTTGTCCTCTTCCTCTTCCTCTATGATCTCTATTATTTTGATCTTGGAAATGATTGGAATTGTTTCATCTCTGATTTTGACTGCTACTAGCCTCATCCTTCTTTTTTGAATCTTCATTTCAGCCTCCATAAGACCGTCCATTAGATCTTCCACCACGTCCTCTTCCGCTTTCTCTACTTTTAAATTTCTTGTTTAGCTTTTCCTCTACTTTTAGGGAAAACTAGTATGCCTCTTCAATACTATTCATTCAAACTAGATTCAACTCCTCCTAAATACTCAGCCTCAACCCATTAAGGTAACGGGAAACTTTCTCCTTATCAGCTTCCACATGGCCTGTTCTAATGAGGATTCGATAGAACTCCTCTGTATACTCCTAAACAGATCTTCTTGCTTGCTTCAAACTTTGCATTTTCTTCAGTAGGTCAAGGCCATAATCAACGGGAATGAACTGTCACTTTAATTTATCCACCATTTGATCCCATCTTGAGATTTTATCCTTTCCTGTTCTATTTCACTCCAATTGAATCTCCTGCCACCAGATCTTCGCATGAACCTTTAGTCTAGCCTTCACACAATTGACCCTATTAGGATCCTCAATATCTTCATACTCAAAATATTCTTCACATTCATTGATCCAGTCAATCAATTCCTCTAGGTTAAGATTCCCTGAAAATGTAGGAACCTCAATCTTCGGTCTTTTCCTGATCTTGAAAATGGCTTGGAAAAGTCTTTCTTCTTCTTGATTCAAAACTTCAACTTCTCCTTCCTCATTTGAATTTCCTTCTCCTGTGGTTTCATCCTCCCTTTCATCTCTGACATTAAGATTCATTCCTTTGTAAATCTCTTCTTGTAATACTTGCATTTGTCTCTAGAGGGCTCTAATCTTAGGTGTCACAACACTAGCTCTCCTACCACATTCCCTTCGTGGAGGCATTTTCACACGTATTGTTGAAACCTTAACCATGGTCCTTGTGCAAATTGCCTTACAATCGAGGATCTATTTACATAGAAACCCTAACACATGGTCCTAGTGTAAATTGCCTCACAATCGGCGATCTATTTACATACTCAGGAACTCCTGCTCTGATACCACTTGATAAAGGGTGCTCCCCTTAATACCACAAACACATAATAGAAATAGAGAAACAACAACAAATTGCAAGAACAAAAAATGCGCTTCTTATTATCTCCCCAAATGTGGAATTACAAATTTTCAGAAATACAATGTGCAAAGCCACATGGGAATTTTCCTTACAATATTTTGAGGGACAAAGTCTCGAATTATTACTTAAACTACTTTGAACTACTCTGAACTGTCTAAGACAACACTATGAGCTTTCCTTATTTTAGCATTTTAGGCCAGCTAAACATAGAATTATTTTATTTTTACAATTATTATAATAGGGCCAGATCAAAACAAATAAAAAATATGCTTTTAGGTAGCCCAACTTCTAGAGGCCATAACTTTTTAACCGTAGCTCTATTTTTATGTTATAACCACTTTTCAGAAATGCCAGGATGAGATTTATAGTGCCTAACTTGCACAAACTTGAGTCAATTCGGGGTCAATCGTGATTCGAAGCCTCTAAGGCCTTCAAAATTGAGCTCAAAGATTTCATACCCAAAAACCTCAATAACTTCACTGATACAGATAATATGGCAATGAAACTCAATTGGTTAGCTGAAATGACTGAGATGAACCTCCACCTGTGAAATGAGAACATTTCAAGATCGTATGACCAACTTACTAAAAATAGTAAGTTTCCATTAATAGAAGCACTGCACATGATAGCCCTTATTGAAAAAGAAACTAGAAATATTTTTTGGTGATGCAAGATTTGTCTTACACCCAGGATGCTCCTGCATCAGTTATGATTATTTTCTATCATACTTTACATAACGCATATTTGATTAATCGGTAAAGCAAGTTTTTGAGTTACTGGTATTCGATAAATGAAGAGACATATTGTTATCTTATCTTATTGAGTTATTGAAGAAGTTTGAAAAAGTACATCTTAGAGTTTGGGACTATAGGATAATTAATTTAACTGATTCACCCTCCCTTTCAGTTATCTAACATAATCTTCATCAACCCACTTCGTCACAGCACAACTCAAAGCCTTCAAATATATACCTGATCATCTTATTTTTGTTGTCAACCAATTGATTCTTCACAAAACATGTCTTTACACTTTGTTCACAACAAAATGATATCATGTGACTGTACACATACTAAGATAGGTTAGGACCTATCATAAGACATAATTCATATTGCAAGAATAACTTATGTTATTATTCTAATCTTCATGTCTACTCAGGTGCCATGTTTTTATTGAATATTGTGATTGTACAACTTCAAAAGCATGTAACTCTTTCTAGATAAATCCAAAACTCAAGAGATCATAAAGAAATATTTATTATATCTCATATAACATATATTTATGTTCATGGACCATAAAGATAAGTATAGCATTCTCACTAACCAAGATAGCATGATTGTATTCTAGAAACTATCTCTGTAATTAGGTATTTTCACTTAACTCATTACCAAAAACTTACTTTGACATATTAGTTGATCATCAAAGAGGTATTTGTTTCTAACAATGACAATGCATACACCTTCAAGCACTACTCACTTGTTAACACTAGGTTATAATTCTTAGATACAACCATTGGCAGGTTTGGGGATTGTATTTAAATCAAGTTTCCTACAACATGGCTAAGTATATATTAGACTAAATAAGATGCATCTAATGTGCCATTTTTTGGGTTGGACATCCTCTAAAGAAATTCATCCAAATCCATGTGTCCAATATTATTCTTCGTAGTCTCTCTATGTTGTTTTCCTAGCTTGGAAGGATTTGAAGATCCTATGAGTTTATACAGTTAGAAATAGGAAATATTGAGAGAGGGGGGAGGGTGAATCAATATTTCACAAAATTTTACTTTTTCCCAATTATGGATATAAGAAATTAATTTGTAGCTTGCATAAGAAAATAAACTAGGTAAACTGAATAACAAGCATAACAATAAAATGAATGAACTCATAGCACCATGTTTGTTCTCAAGGAAACCATGGAAAGGGAAAACCCCAGTGGGGATGATACCCACAACTGATCTACTAATCAAAAGTATTTGGTTAAGGATGTTGACCATGTTAGGAGTTTGTTACATACATATAGTGTCTCTGTCCTGGTTAAAAGACTCTAGGCCTTGTTAGAAGCCCAACCCTGTTAGGAGTTGGCATTACAAAAAAAGATGTCTGCAAGATGAGCTCACTACCCAAACATGCAATATACAATGATAACTTCAGATATAAGGTAAGATACAAAAAACTTTTACTGCTATTGATTAACTTTATTATTATGATCTAGCTTTGTAGGCTCTTCGCTCTTCTATACAATACTTGCTTCTTTACAACTTTCATATTTGCATCATATATCAACTTCTTACAACTTCTTTTACTTTCTATATATTTTGCATTACATTATTCTCACTTATATACAAGCTATTACAATATATTTTCCTATCGTCTCATAATACATTATACTCTTCTCAAAATATAAATTCATTATATGGTGCCTTAAAGTTAACATCTAGGATGTTGTCCCTAATTAGTTAAGTCATTACTTTGATAAAAATAATAATACCTTAACTCAATATAATCATTATCTGATTTCTTCTTTGTTCTCATTCGGCTCACACTGTCTTTGTAAAACATCAGTATCTCTTTCCATACATGTCGTACATACTTTCTCTCTCAGATGTGGCTTTGATATACATAGAATGATCCATGTTCAAGTGTGCATGCACTGAACCTTCTTATGTGAACATCACTAACCAAAACTATCTCTGTTAAGATTGGTAAACACTATTATACTTAGACTATTGTCAAGTGCACTCATACAAAACTGCTTCCTCCGATCATGATGTCTTAATGCTGAGTATATGTTTCCATAATGACAACATTCAGATATGCTACTTAGCCAAATTGCCAACGTGTATATCATTAGAGGAACTAAATTGCGCCTTTATCTACACCCACAAAGAGAATGTGTGAGTAAAACTTATTGAAATTCAACTACTCTATCCTTAAGAGAGAAACAAAACCAACCACCAGTGGTAGAGAAAACCTAAAAAAAATCCAAAAATTTCATTATAGAAAAAGAAAACCTTAAAACTAAGCATTTTAGTTGCTTCATAGTTTTGTGATTCAGGGCCGAGAGTACACCCAAATCCATATTTAAGCCCTAACAAAAAAATTCCAATGAGGTATTACATAGTCGGGGATTAGGGACATATAATCCTTGAACTCCCATTTCAAGATTGGGGATTGGGAGACCCCATTGAATCAATGTCAAGCTTTTTGTAATGGGTAATGTTTATTAGTGATCAATGATGATTGATTCTGGAATCATCTTTTAGGGATAGGGGATCAAGAGACCCCCAATTACCCAACAAGGTCACTAGTATTGCCAATTTAAGGGTTTGGGGATGCCTGACCCCTAAACACCTTTAAGTGACGAGGACTTAGTGTTTGGAAAACTTCAAAGAAATAGGCTTTAAAAATATATATATAACTAGGGTTTCAAGGAAAAATTCTCGGTGCATAGGATAATATAACTAATTAATAGAAAGAATACAAACCTAAAGGAAAAAAAATCTAAAGACAAAAACAAGAGAGGAAAATCTCAGAAGAAATGAAAAGCAAGGAACGATAGAAAATAAAACAAAGAGAACCAACCTAAGCTAGAGAAGGGAAACTGAATGACAACCAACTCTAAAAGATGATCAGACAAAAACTATGGTGCTCTAGTCAAAGTGATATATCTGAAATCACACATGCATAGTTCTCAAGGTTTTGCATAAAACTATGAGAGTGAAGATTAAATCCTAGCTTTAAAAAACATGAAGTGTACAAAGGAGGGCCAAAACTTTGATTTATAGCACCCTAACGATGATGTAAACCCTTGATTTTTGGGGGTATTAGAAGTTGGGCCATTGGGGATTAGGGATTTTAGGGGTCAAAAGTGGACCTTCGATCCTTAATATGACAAAAATCAACCTTAAATGTGGATAGGTGACTAGGGAATTGGGGGTATAAAGGATCAGGAAATGGAGACCATCTCTAAATGTGTGATCTACACAAAATTTTAACTTAAGAAAAGTGGATGAAAAAAAGACCATGAGAAGAAAGAAAATAAAATAAATGAGAATGGAAAGAAATAAAAACTTATCACTCAAACATTCAATTATCATGAACACAAGGTCCATAATGTTACTCAACTAATTTGATTGAATGACAAGGAATCAAAGAGAGAAAGAAGATAAGAGGAAAGATGAAAATAGTGGGTCCCCATTTGT